>NEWO01001304.1:20424-38849 GCA_003013225.1 Phalaenopsis aphrodite | reverse complement strand
TAAATGATAAAAAACAATCTGTTTGGAGGAACACCAAAAGAAGATCCAAATTTACACCTTCTAGTTTTCTAGAATTGTGTGCTACATTTCAATATAATGGAGTGTCAAATGATGCTGTCAGACTTAAACATTTTTCTTTTCAGTGAGGGATAAAGCTAAGATGTGGTTAAACTCGTTAGCACCAGGATCTATTAGAACTTGGGGAGTTTTATCACAAAAGTTTTTATCTAAATATTTCCCACCTTCAAAACCTACTAAGCTTTGAAATGATATTAAATCTTTTTGTTAGTTTGAAGGGGAATCAATTTATGAAGCCTGGGAAAGATTTAAAGCTATCCTTAGGAAGTGCCAACACCATGCATTGCCAGATTAGTTAATAATTCAAACTCTTAATATTGGATTAGTTGGATCTCTTAGATCGATAATTGATGCTACTGCTGGTGTATCATTAATGTCAAAACCATTTGATGAAGCATATTCATTAATTGAAGAGATGGCTACTAATAATTTTCAATGGCCCTCAGAAAGGGTAAATCTAAAAAGTGTAGCCATTGTTCATGATTTTAATGAAACATCTATATTAGCTGCTCAAATAGTTGTTATATCAAAGAAGATAGATCAATATGGAATTAATTATTCTCAAACAACACCTGAGCTTGAGGATAACTGATTGGATCAAATGATAGAATCTCACTCTTCTTATGAGATTTTAATTGCAATAAAAAATTGTTCTAATAATCCTTATGCCAATTATTATAATTCTGGATGGAAGAATCACCCAAACTTTAGTTGGAATAATAATAACTCAAATACTTCAAATCCATAATGGGGAAACAATGTTGCGAAGCTAGTGGGAAGCTCCAACAATCAAGGAAATCAAACTTATAAACCTTATTACACCCCAAGATTTAATAATTTGCTAAGTAAGGAGAAAAAGTTATCAATGGAAGAATTGATATTGTAAATTGAAAGTAAGTTACAGAGTCAAGGAACTGCAATCAAAAACATGAAAAATCAATTGGGATTTATTGCTACTGCACTTAGCAATAGACCTCGAGAAACATTGCCTAGTAATGTTGAAGTAAATTCAAAAGTTCAGAACAAGGAGAAAATTAAAGATATTCAACAGAGAAGTGGAAAAGAATTAGAAGAAAGGGTTTAATGAGAAGTTGAAATTGAAAAATATGGGATGGAAAATGAAGATTCTGGTGAAGATTTTCATCATGAGTTAGAAATTCCTATTAAACCAATAAAAGTCATGGTAGAAAGACCACCACCTCTATTTCCTCAAAGATGGTAGCAAAAGTATAAAGATAATCAATTTTCAAAACTTTTAGAAATTTTGTGGAAACTAATGATAAACATTTCATTTGTTGAGGCTTTGGATCAAATGCCAAGCTATATGAAGTTCATGAAGGATATACTTAATAAGAAAAGGAAGTTTGTAGATTTTGAGACGGTTGCATGCAGTGAAGAGTGTAGCGCTATAATTCAGAAGAAGCTTCCTGAAAAACTTAAAGATCCTAGAAGTTTTATAATTCCCTGTGCTATTGGTGAATGATTTTATGGAAAAGCTTTATGTGATTTAGGAGCCAATATTAATCTTATGCCGTTATAAATTTTCAGAAGGTTGGGTTTATGAGATATTTCACCTACAACTGCAAATCTTTAGTTAACTAATCAATCGATTACCTATCCTAAAGGAGTTATAGAAGATGTTTTAGTAAAGTTTGATAAATTTATCTTTCCTATGGACTTTATTGTATTAGATATGGAGGAAGATAAAAAAATTCCTATTTTAGGAAGACCATTTCTAGCCACTGGATGAGCTTTGATAGATGTGCAGAAGGGAGAACTAACTATGAGAGTTAGTGATCAAGAGGTTACATTTAATATTACAATATCAGTGAGATACCCTATGAAAGAACAAGAGATTAAATGGTTCAGAATGGATATTAATGAGTACTTAAGCCATGAATATTTCAAAAAGGCAAATGAAAGTGAATTCTAAAAGGAATATATGGAATTTCAAGACGATGATAAAATTCAAGATGAGTCTATGGAAGTGAGTATGGAAGAACTGAATTATGTTCAAGAGAAATTTGAAATGTCAGATCCTGCAGAAAATGACAACAAGTTGATTTCATTTATTGAGAAACCCCCGAACTAAAATTGAAAACACTTCCTAAACATTTAAGGTATGCATTTTTAGGAGATTCATCTACACTACTTATTGTAATATCCTAAAAACTACATGATGCTCAAGAACAACAATTGTTAGAAACTTTGAAAAAATACAAGAAAGCCTTTGGATGGACATTAGCTGATATTAAAGGAATCAATCATTCAATCTGTATGCATAAAATTTTGTTGAAAGATCAACATAAACCAAGAACTGATCCTTAAAGGAGATTGAATCCTATGATGAAAGAAGTGGTTAAGAAAGAAATTATAAAATGATTATATGCAGGAATAATGTATCCTATTTCAGACAGTGTTTGGGTGAGTCCAATTCACTGTGTTACAAAGAAATGATGTATAACTGTAGTGATGAATGAGCATAATGAATTAATATCAACAAGACAAGTCACTGGATGGGGAATTTACATAGATTATAGAAAATTAAATTATGCCACCCGAAAGGATCATTTTCCTTTACCCTTTTTGAACCAGATGTTGGATAGATTAGCTGGGCACAAATATTTTTGTTTTTTAGATGGATATACCTGTTATCACGAAATACCTATTACTTCTGAGGATCAAGAGAAAGCAACATTTACTAGTCCTTATGGAACTTTTGCTTTTCGACAAATGCCTTTCAAAAATGTATGATGTCAATTTTAGTGATTTGATTGAAAAAAAGAGTGAAGTCTTTATGGACGACTTTTCTATATTTGAAACTTCTTTTGAAATATGTCTAAATCAATTAGAGAAAGTTTTGGAACGTTGTGAAAAGACTAATCTTGTTTTAAACTGGGAGAAATGTCAATCTATTGTTGCAGGAGGAATTATTCTTGGACATAAAATTTCAGAAAATGACATGGAAGTAGATCTTGCAAAAATTCAGGTTATATCGAGCCTATCTTCACCATTTAATGTAAGAGAGTTAGGAGCTTTTTAGAACATTTTGGATTCTACAGGTGATATATCAAAGTTTTTTCAAAAATTACTAAGCCTTTATCCCAACTTCTAGAAAAAGATATAAAGTTTGACTTTAACCAAGAATGTCTTAAAGCCTTTGAAACTTTAAAGGAAAAATTGATCAATACTCCTATATTTGTTTCACTAGACTGGGAGAAACCATTTGAATTAATGTGTGATGCTAATGATTATGCAATTGGAGCTATTTTAGGGCAGAAATATGATAAGATTTTCAAGGCCATATAGTGTGCTAGTAAAACCCTTAATGATGCCCAAATTAATTATATTACCACTGAAAGAGAGTTATTAGCCATTGTGTATGCTTTTGATAAGTTTAGATCATATTTGATTGGAATTAAATGTGTTGTGCATACGAACCATTCTGCTATTAAATATTTAATGCAATAGAAGGATGTTAAACTAAGATTAATTAGATATATACTTCTAATGTAAGAGTTTAATTTTGTGGTAGCTGATAGAAAAGGGATTGATAATCAAATAACTTATCATCTATCGAGGTTAGAAAAGGAAGAGATACTTAATTCTAAAATAGACATTAAAGATAGTTTTCCTGATGAACAACTTTATGTTGTAAAAGGATGGGAAATAGCTTGGTATGCTGATATTGTAAATTATATTCTTAGTGGTATTTTACCATAGGGATTGACAAGCCAACAGAAAAAGAAATTAATTTATAATGCAAAATCTTATTTTTTGGATGATCCTCATTTATATAAACAATGTAAATATTTAGTTATAAGATGATGTGTGCCTTATAAAGAAAGTCAGAAAATTATTAAAAATATAATGATTCCGAATTTGGAGGACATTTTAGGAATGATAAAACTGCTCGAAAAATTTGACAATCTGGATTTTTCTGGCCTAATCTATTTAGAGATGTTAATATATATATATAATCATGTGATCAGTGTCAGAGAGTAGGTAATATTTCTAGAAGAAATGAAATGCCTCTAAATTTTTATTTGGAAATTGAAATTTTTTATGCATGGGGATTAGATTTTATGGGACCATTCATGCCTTCATTTGAATATATATATATTGATTACGGTAGATTATGTTTCAAAATAGACAGAAGTAGTCACTTTACCAAGATGTGATGCTCGGAGTGTTTCCAAATTTTTAATTAAGAATATTTTTATAAGATATGGAATGCCGAGAGTAATCATTACTGATGGAGGATCTCATTTTAGAAATGCGGCAGTTGCAAGATTGGTGAAAAAATATAATAGAATAAATAAAATTGTAACTTGTTATCATACCCAGACTAATGGTTTAGTGGAATTATCAAATCTTGAAATTAAGAGAATTTTGGAGAAGAGTATTAATCCTAACAAAATGGATTGGTCTATTAGATTATATACTACATTATGGGCATATAGGACAGCTTATAAGACACCTATAGGAATGTCCCCCTATAGATTAATTTTTGGGAAGACTTGACACTTGCCAGTTGAATTAGAACATAAAGTTTATTATGCAATAAAAGAATTTAACTTCAATTTGAAGGAAGCTGGTGAGAAAAGATTATTGCAATTGAATGAGCTTGAGGAAATTAGGAATGAATCTTACGATAATGCAATGATTTATGAGTAAAAAATGAAAGAATGGCATGATCAGAAGATAGTAAAAAGAGAATTTGAACCTCGATAGAAAGTTTTGTTATATAATTCAAAATTGAAATTATTTCCTAGAAAATTGAAGTCTTAGTGGAAAGGGTCATTCAAAGTTATAAAAGTCTATCTCTATGGAGCAGTCATTATTGAAGATCTTAAAATTGGAAAAATATTTAAACTAAATTGGCACAAATTGAAACCTTATTTTGATGGTCATAGACCAAAATTTAAAGAGACTATCATGTTGAATCACCCAAAATGAGACTGGAAATGTCAGGTTGACGACATTAAACCAAGGGTTTTATGGGAGGTAACCCATATGTATTGTTGTTTACTTTGATTTTAAAGTTCTTGTTTAAAATTTTATATGTATGTTTATGTTTATCTCTTTATATAATCTGTGTATTTAAGAAAAATATTTAGAAACGACTTTGTTTTCCTAATGTTGTGAAAAGACTGAGAATTTATTTGATAAAAATCGAAACTGCCAAATTTTGGAACTGATGCATGATGCGCCGAATTCCAGAGAGCTGGTGCATGATGCGCCAGATCGGTGCATGATGCGCCGCAGAGATGAAAATTATTAAAACGTGTCCAATGGCGGTTTTTGGCAGTTTTACACCTTCAAATAACTCCTAAAAACTGACTCCAATACATACTTTAGGGAGGAAAACTAGGGAAGAGTCACCACTTTTTAATTCCCATGGCTTCCTACTCTTGAAACTTCGCTAGATTTGGAATTTTCAACCAAAGAAAGTTCATCAGTTTTGACGCACAGAAGTTGCATAATCAAGTTATATCGAAGAAGAGGCTCATCAAAGAGTGGGGATTTTTTCATCGAGGATCCAACACACCGAACACTTAGGTTAAAGAAGTTATTGTGGAGAGGCTTTGGGAAGTTCTTTGTTACACTACTGTTGTTGTAGTTGTCCCTATGGTGAAAGAATTTTATGTAAATCTTCAAGGGATCGACCAAGGAATGATTTATGTGCAAGGCAAGTTTGTGCAGTTTACTCATTTGAGAATCAATGAAATGTTTATGATTTAAAATGTGTTTGTCTGCTACTATGCAAGTTTTACCCCTACAAGAGACAACATGAATGAACTCTAATGTTACCTTATGGATTAAGATACTAATTAGGAAGCCCAAGATAATTAGAATGTGATTTTTTCTTCCGCATTATTAAATCCTACTTCAAAGGCATGACATTTCTTCATTTCCTCAAAATTATTGCCTACTATGAAAATTAGAAAGGTCACGAAGGAGAGTGCTTTTCCGAATTGTTGTTTTCAAACTAGGAAACCTGTTGATATTGCAGTAATAATTGTAAAATCTATTTTGAGTTTGATTGTAAATGGATCTGCAACTGGATTTAGACACCCATATATTATTTTTCAACTCTGCAGTCAATCGCATGTACCTTATGAAAGTTGGGAGAAAGTCCTACACCTTAGAAGCCCATGGATCCTGAAGTTTACTGCAGTTGCATTGGAATGAAAGATGAACATATTATAGATGTACTAATGGATCAAGGATCTCATAATTCATCACCCATTTAGCCATACTACAACTCGAGTGCACATTCAAAAAGAATTAAAAAGATAGAGAAAGAGGTGCATAATCTTATACATGCAACTGAGAATATTTCAGAAATATTGGATCAACTGAATTGGAGACTTAAGGACATTTTGAACATATAGGGTATATTGAAGATGGTTTGGTACATATATTCAAGAAGCAAGCATTGATTGAAGAGGAAAATGTAACTAATGAATTTCCATTTAGGCCCTTTTACAATTTGTATGTGCACTACTAGTCTATGGGAGATCTCCAAGAGAACGAGATGAGTGAAGTTGAATTAAGCACAGAACATTTTTTCTAGTATTGTTTGTTATAGTTTGTTATGTTGGATTGCTTTACTTTAAGTTGTTGCACTATTGTGTTATTTGTTGTGAAGTTTGATATTTAGATTTCAGTTTTTAGGAAGTTGGTTTGCTTTAAAACACTGAATTTGTTATGTGTTGACTTAAAAAATTTTAGTTTGTAATAGCTTGGATTTCGTATATAAATATAAGTTGTGTTGTTTGTGAAAATTTAGTGTTATTTTGATGTTTAATTATTTTAGAAAGGTTTATTTGAGTCAAATAGAGGTTGATGTAAAGCGATACAGAGCGGATTTCCACAAAAACAAAAATCAGGGAAAAATACGCTCTAGTGCATGATGTGCCAACTTATAGAGTCTTGACAAATGATGCGCCAGATTGACGCATGAGTCGCCAGATTGGCGCATGATGTACCAAATGTGCGAACACACTATATTGCTTAGAAAACCGTAAAATTTCACGGACACCCTCCATTTTTGCTGCTTGAGTCATCTTCTACCTCAAGACCTTGATCTAGGGCATCACATTGCGAGCTAAAGAGAAAGATTTGAAGGATAAAAATCATAGATTTCATTTTCTCTTGGTAAGAGCTTCACTTTAACTTAGAAATTTTTTATTTTCACCATGGATTTTGGGAGATCCAAAAAATGGGATTTTTTATGAAAGTGCTTGAAGGAAACTCATGGTGAAAAGTTTCATACCAGATAATCATGCTTAGCGAGATTTTTGATTTAGTAATTTATTTGGAATTTATTTGGATTTTCATAGAATTTATAATGGCTCCTTGAGTTAAGCGAGGAAGGCTGACTTATGACTTTGATGTTCTACGATTTGTTAGTTTTAAAGCCCAACACAATTATAATATCTTATTTGAGAACAAAAGAATGACCCAAGAGCGGGCGTTTGCAAACCCGGGAGACGAGGCCGAGAGGTTGATTTGCGTCTGAAATTGGGAGTGATTCTGCTACTTCACTGTTGTGGTGGTTGTCCCTATGGTTTGGGAGTTTTATACAAACTTAAGATTCACTGTGGAAAATCACATTTTGGTGAGAGGTACGCAAGTCGAGTTTACGTCTGAAAGACAATGCATTTTATGGGCTTAGAAATGTATTCCATGATGAATATGCCACTTTTTTCTATCACGGATTCATCATTGGAAGAAGTAATTATCTTTTTTGTCTGATGGAAGAGGAGAGTGAAAAATAAAGAATAACAAGATTGTTAACTTCTCTGCTTCCATGTTAACTATTTAGTCAAAAATATGGCATCATTTTATCTCTGCCAGAATTTTACCTACAAATCATCTTGTTGATGTTACAAAGGATCGAGTTGTGTTAACCTATTGCATTCAAAATATGAAGGCAATAGACGTTGGTGCACTTATAGCTCATCACGCTCGGAGGATTGCTAGTAGTGTTACTGCTTGAGGCTTGTGATATCTTGCCCTAATTTTCACTTTATGTGAACAATCAAGAGTTGAATATCATAGAAATGAAGACAAATTATAGCCTCAGAATCTGATTGGGAAACACATGATTCAGAGAGTAGAATCATTTATTGAGTCTAGAAGTGGAAGAAGGGATAGACCCTCTACATCTGCTGCAGGGGCATCTACTTCTAGTGTTGCATCTTTCGAAGGTGTTTTGGACCAGCTTACGATTCAACGATATGATATTATTAATATACAGAATCAATTGGGAGAGATAGATGAAAGGAATGCATATAATGATGAATATTAGCAAAGGAGGGTTCATCATGATATAGATTTTCAAAATGCTATGGTTAGACACTTCATGGGTGTACTTAATGTGAACTTCTTTGTTTGCTCTAGCTTTCTCCCTTATCCTACCATTCATGTTGAAGAAGAAAGAGAAGAAGAAGAAGATGATGATGATGATGATGATGATGATGGAGTGGAAGGAGATGAAGATTGATATTTTATGAGTCTTGTTTAGTAATTTTGATGTGTTTGTGTTTTTATTATGGTGTACTTTTATTTGAAAAACTTATTGTAGCAAAAAACTTTTTATGCTGTGATATGGACATGCAATTTGTAATAGTAATTGTATACTATTTTTTTTTAGTTTTAGTTTTAGTATTTTTAGTTTGAGCTTGTTGAATGTGCAGTATTTTTAGTTTTTTAGAATATATTATGTTTTATTGTGTTTATGTGTTTAATTCCTAGCAAGTTCTTTAGAATATATTATGTTTTTTTTAAGGCATTAAAGCCTGAATGTAGTTTTACAGTTTGTAACTACAGTATACAAAACTAATTTCATGATTATAAATCCTTTATAGGTTAGTTATTATTTTCATGTGTTTAGTGTTTTCTTTCACCAACTAAAATTTTCTAGTAAAATGTTTTTAAAATAATTAAAAAAACTTAAGTTTGGGGGAAAAGGAAATTTTCTTTTGAAAAGGTGAAAACTAAATTTTATTTGTCCTTAAGTAACTATATTTTTCAAATTTTATTTAACATGACTTAGGATATTAAGATTTAACTTTAAATGATTATACTTATGTTTGTAAATATTATAGTAAATTTAGGTAAGAAATTTTTAATAATGAAGGTCAATTCTAAAGTTATAGATATTTGGTATGATAGGATAAGACTATGTTTTTCTATTTTAAGTAAAGGAAAATTATATTTTTAAAATTTTAAGAATTTTAGAGTTTCATGTAAGAAGATAGGAATGAGGCTTTATGAAAAATCATAAACTAGTATAACTTTATTAAGTAAGGAGGGGTGTGGAGTTTTGACTTTAAGAAGAGGATAGTGAAGTTCAAAACTATTAAACACTATCCAAATATAGTAATCCTTACTTGAAAAAGGAAAAAGAAATAGAAATTAAGATATTAAAAAGATCCAAAAAAAGAAAAATAAAAGAGAAAGAAAAGAAAAGAAAAAAAAGGTGAGGAGAAGCTTAAAGAGATGCTCAATCAAAAATTTGCTTCACTTGAATCAACTTAAGGAAAAAGCATTATTACACTTTCTAAACTTTTATTGAAGTACTAATAGCATTTCTAGTTAAGTTTTTACAAAGTTCGCCTTCATATGAATGTTCTAAATGTCCTTAGCATGATAAATTGCAATTCTTCTTGAAAAGAATAGAGATTCAAAAATCTTAAATTTGATTACTAGATATTCTTAGACTTAAGTATAGAAGTGATAAGTTAATCTCAATCCAGAACTCATATGATTTTATGTAATAAAACTGTCACTTTAGGACAAGTAACATTTAAGTTTAGGGGATTTTGATCCACAAAAATAATATACTATTTTAAATACCCTTTTATGTCTATTTTTAGTGATATTACACTTTAACAAAAGGTATTTTTTGTTTTTACAGCAGGTATGCCGTTTTTAGCCATTTGGAGCAAAAATGACAAGAAGAACGAAAGTTGGAGCAAAAACAACCAATATTGGGGTTTGTCGCATGATGCGCCAAGCACGACATTTTCAAATTAAGACAGTTCGAGATGAATTTTGCATGAATTTTCAATGGGACACTTGTTCTAAGCACCCCATGGAGTGATTCAATGCATGTAGACACTTTGGAAGGTTCCAATTTGAAGGGATTTGACTCTTGGATCAATGAGGCACATCTTTTGAAATTCAAAGTTTTGACTTTCGAATTTTGGATGGAATTGAGACTCGTTCAGAGAGGAGAGAAAGCCAACAAAAGAGAACTTTTGAAGGGACTTGGAAAGGAGGGGGACGAAAAAGTTAGAGAGAGAGGATAGGGATGAACTAGAGAGAGAGAAAGGAGGAGATTTTCTTCTAGGATTGTAAGAGGAGAGGGAAGATGAGAGATTTCTTCTTCATTACATTTCTAAGAGAGAATTGGGAGAGATTGTAAAAAGGGAAAGACTTGGAGAGAACTTCTAAAGATTTTATTGAGAAGAATATTGAGTTAAATTGTACTTTTCGTTTCGTATGTTTGTAAACTTGTTTTTATATATGAAATCCGTGTTTTATCATATCATTCTCTTGAATTATGAGTATTCTTGTTTATCCTTCTCCCTACTTTAAAGAAATGGTTTTGGAAGAATTGATTTTATTTTCTACGGTTTTAAATGTCAATAATTTGTGATGATTTGAACTTCGATCCTCATTTTCTTTTTAATATGGCTAGTTGAACTGTTAAAATGTGTTGAGAATTATATGTTCTAAAAAAAAGGATATGATTTCTACAACAAAGGGAGAATCTCATTTGATTTCATGGGAGAGTATTTCATCCATGGGAATGGATGCAAATAAATAGGAAAATATACTTTATTGGATGTAGAATTGGAAGATTTTAAGGTGACATATTAGAATCCTCAATTTGGTTCAGTTGATTGGAAACTAATGTTAGCAGGTTAGCCCTCAAGGGAGGGAGTAGTGGGAGCTTTAGAGTGACAACCGATATGCTCCCAGCCTAACCACAAAATTAAGGACCAAACTCTAGATTAGTCAATGTTCTTTATAGCGCTCTGAAAAGGGTAGAGAATATGATTGTTGTTATTTGACACAAAAAAAATTTAAAATATATTATTCAAATTAATTCAAATTCTTTACAAGCCATATTTTCATTTAAAGGGGAAGGATGTTTTCTCGTACTTGAACTTTTCGTCCAAAAAAACTTTTATTTTATTTCAGCAATTTACTTTTGAAAGTTTAGCATCGAGTTTAATTTACTTGTTATAGTCGTATATCTGCATATTTAGAAGCATTTGACTTAAGTAGTTTAATTTCAAACTTCGCACTTTACTTTTTTTTATTCTTATTTTTTATTTTATAATATAATGTAATTAGCTAGCTTATATATATTCTAGCTTCCTTATGGGATCTATATCTAGAACTTCATTAGAGCTCTATATTATTTGAACGATACGTATACTTGCGTTATATGTAAACGGGAATTGGGATTTTAAAAGATGTTTTTAAAGATAAATTACTTTCATTAAAATTACATTATAGTTTGGGTTACATTGCGTCGTTATTATTAAGCTACAAAAATTCCAGCGCGATCAAGATGCTCATAGGAATGAATATCAGTAAAGAAGAGTTCAACATAATATTGCATAGCAAGAGGCTATGGTTAGATATTTAAGGGGTGACCACACTGTAGAATTTTTTACATACTCGTGTTTTACGCCTTATGTATAAGATAAATTTGAAGGCTTTGAAGAAGAAGTGGAAAAAGGAATGCAAGAAGAAAAGGAGGAAGATGATGAATGATGAGTTTTCAGAGTATTATCTATTTTCATTCATTGTAATTTAATTTTTTTTGTTGTTGTTGTTATGATTTGAGAATTTATGTGTATTGTAAGTGGTATTATTAAACATTTTTGTGTGTATAGATGTAAATTGTTGATTTTTATTTCAGTGTTGTTTGTTTCTTTAATTATCTGCTTATGTTTTTAATTTACCTTTTCTTAGAAAATCCTATTCATATATCATGTTTCATTCAATACTTTAAAGCATGTACTTTTTAAATTAGTTCATGCAATGTGTCGGAGCCAAGGTTTAGTTTCAGAAACCTCTAAAGGTTAGTCTTAATTTTATGTATTTACTAGTTTCTTTCCACATACATTTTTTTTTGTACTGTTGCTTTACTTATTAAAAAAAATTTAAGTTTGGAGGAAAGAAAGATTTCTTTAAAAGAAGTAAACTAAATTTTATTCGTTCTCAATTAGCTATATTTTTCAAAATTAATTTTACATGATCTTTGGTATTAGAGGCTAACTTTAGATGACTATTTTTTTAAAATATTCTAGTAAATTTAACTAAAATTCTTCAATAATGAAATTCAATTCTAGAGTTAATATATTTAGTATGAAAGGATAAGACTATGCTTTTTCTATTTAAGGAAAAAGAAAATTATATTTTTGATGTATTAAGATTCTTAGTGTTTCATATAAGAAGAAAAGAAGAAAAGAATGAGAATTTTTTAAAAATCTTAAAAGCTAATATCAATTTATAAGGTGAACAAAGGTAAGAGATTTTTAACTTCAAGAAGAGGATAGTGAAGTTCAAAATTATTAAAGACTATCCAGATATAATAATTCTCACATGAAAAAGAAAAGAAATGAAATAATTGAAAATTATCCTAAAAGAAAAAGAAAAGAAAAAAAAGAAACGAAAAAAAAGAAAAGAAAAATGAAAAAAAAAGAAAAATATGTGAGGAGAAGCTTTAGGAGATGTTTAATAAAAATTAGCTTCATGATGCTGAGAATATAGTTGTGTAAAAATTACATAGTTGACTACGCTATGCAATGGGGTCAAAAGCTTGATGCAATGTTTTATTAATAAGAAATTTAAGAAATTAATGTTGGGATTCTACGCAAGTATACGTATCGTTATCAAGTAATAAAAGAATTTCTATTTAAGCCCTAAATATTGATCTCATGGGGAATGTTTAAATTTGAAATATTAAATTTACTAGAAAATTCATAGAAAGTCTAAACAAAATTACTATCACTAATTTTGAATGTCAAGATGTTATCAGAACTAAATTATTTAACTAATAACAAAATTGAAATACAAAGTTTAAGCAGTAACTACTAAACTATTAAGCTATGTTTATGTGATGAAGATTTCTAATGTGAAAAAGCATCTTTCTTACTGTAATGAGGTTTTGGTAAAATCAGTGTCAGCACTATTTTGGTTTGGGGAGTTGCCCGTAAGAAGCTGTCGTCACCAAAATTGAAATCCCATCGCCCGCTTCGGAAGGACATTTAAGTTTAGAAAATTATGAAATCAAACTGACCTCATATTTTTATAGTTTAAATGAAAGAGCGTTATACCTCAAATCCTGTAACTATCCCGAATGATAAACACAAGATATGAGGATGAGGCTCGATCAAATAAACTAAGAATGTATGACATATGTTTGGTCACAAAATCATTTTATTTATCGACAAATTCCCCTATTTAATATGAAAAGTTAAATCAAATTTATATTAAGTTGGGTTTGGACAAGCTTCTTATAAGGGCAAGCCCCTATAGTCAATTACATCTTAAATGACTAAAGTCATCTAAGGAATTTCTCGATAAAAATTAGGATATATTTTCTCTTCAAGGATTTCAAAAGGATAGGACTATTCAATGAGATCAAACAGAGAGGTGTGAAATGAGATTAGCTCAAATTTGGAGCATTTTATTTTTAGAATCCAAAGGAGGAAGAACTAGGGGATGTCATTGATCCGGAGGAGAACCTCGGTGACTTCCCAGTCTATCCTTTTGTTTGGTTTTAGTTTTGAGGCAAAAATATTTAGGTGTTTCATCCGACAAATTTTATTTGTTAGGGCTTACATTGGTGTGAGACGATCACACAAATAGCCTGGAAGATGTGAGGGTTTAGGTCGTGAGAAATGACAACCTTGAAAGCCTAAGACGAGTTAGAGCTTATGTTGTATGACATAGTTGCACAAAGGCGTAAAGATGAGGTGAGGATTTACGTCGCATATGCAAACAACCTCGAAATCCTATGGCTTACTTGTTTAATTCCAAGGAAGGAAGTTGGTTTAGCTGGTGAAGTCATGTTTTGTTGTTAAAGATGATCGTGCTGCCCACCATGCTAGCTCCAAGCTCCTTGCTATGATGAGTTTGAGTTTTCTAGGGTGTCAAGTTATGATGTCAAATCAGACGGCCCTACGGTTGTAGTTCTCTAAATGTTATGGGGGATGTTAAAGTTGATTAGAGTGACCCCGGTTAGGATCCCATGGTTCCCTCATTCGGAGCCACTATTTTCTATTGGATTGACTTAATCCAAATGAATTTTCTAAACTCAACTTAATGAGTTCCATAATTTCATTTAGATTGTGGGAAGCCTTGTTAGCAACCGTAGGTTACCTCCTCCAAGGGGTTTCTGATCATCCAATAGAGACATCTTAATTTAGTTGTAGTTGTTATTTTGTGTGATGTCTGTGATTGAATTTTGAGTTTTTTTATATTTTGAATGTTGTGGGGTGAATTTTATCTTGGTTGATTTTAACTTTAGCTTTGGTTTTGGTTTTGTGGCTATCCTGATAGTTTTATTTTTCATGAAGGGTGACATTTATTGTTTAGATTGCAAGTTTTACAAGTAAAAAAAGTACAAGAAAGACAGCACTGTAAACTATAAAAAGCGTACCTTGTAAGTCTTTTCATTCCACTACCTAAAACTTAAAATGCATGTGAGGGCGGTACATGTAGAGGCAGAAAAGTAAGGTTTTGGTAGTTTTCCTAACCCTATGTCATATCTTGGTGGGTCCTTAGAAGTTTAATTGAGGAGGATTTTTTTAAGCGAAGCATATTAAGTTTAGTATTCCTCTGAGGTATCCAACAGGTTAGGAGGCAGAAGCAGGTTCATGCTTCCCTCTTCTCACCTAGTGAAAAGCCTCGAGCTCATTTAAACTTATTATGTTGCTTAATAATTCATCCTATGAATACCCAAATGCTTAATGAACATTAATGCCATAATTATCCGTAGGAGTAGGGTAATTATCATTTACAATTTAATTTTGAAGATTATGTGAATGAAGACTCTTAAAGGGGGCAAGCTAGTGTTGTTGGAACGCTTAGCAAAATTTTGGTTCGAATTGGGCTTGTACTGTTTTAACGGTGTTAAATTTTAGCTATGTTTGCTTTTCTAATCCTCATTTAATCAGTCTTGATTAATCTTAAATCACTACTAAGCCCATAAGACCTAGGTGAGTGTCTTAGTTAATTTTGAAAAGGTTAAGTTTTAGGTGATTAAGATTAATTATTTGAATTTAATTTGAAAATAAAAAAATGGTATTAAATTGATTAAATATTAACTTCAAAAGTCATACCTCTAAGTCCTAGGTTCATTTAATTTTAATAAACTTCCAAATTTTAATAGTTTAGAAATTTATTAATTTATCTATTTAATTACGAAAGTGAGGTTGGTTTTTACCAATTAATCTGCTTTTTAGTTTCACTCATCCAAACAAGTTAATTAAGAGCGAGAGTTGCTCATTTTCCTCCTTGAATTAAGCCTAAATGTTAATTAAGGCCAAATTCCTAAAATTACATTTTTTCCCCTAAGGCTCTAACACTTCATAATTTGTTAAATTCAAATCAAATGACTTTGAAATTTTTATCCTACCTCATTCATGGGTCAATTAAGACATCAGAGAAGAAAATGTAATTTTCCAAAATTTAATTTAATTTATATAATTATTTTCATGCAAAAATGGGATTTTTCAAAGAAAATTTGCTAACTTAACTAGAATAAAGCCTAATCAGTTGAAATTTTTATTGGAGGTAAACCTGGACTAGACAGACAATTGGACAAATTTTCAAAATTTTTTGAGTTTCATTTGAATTTTTAGAATTATTTTATTTTTGGGGTATTTATTAAATATAAAAAATTTTAAATGGGGAAACTTAAGTCTTATATTTTTTAAAAATCTCCTTGAGGTCAGAGAACTTAGAGAAGTATTTTTTTTAATTTCTGGTTTTACTTTGATTTATTGGAATTATTTTAGTTAAAACTCATTTTTAGCCTTTTAAAAAAATTTCTTTAAGCTTTGAAATTCAATATCTTTATTTAGAAAATCAAAAAAAGTATTCCAATAAGTACTTAGAAAAAATTTTAGAACATTTCCATTAATTTTATTATTTTTGTGATTTTTATGAATTTATAATTGTTTTAAATATTTAAAAATAGGCTAAAAATGAAGTTTTTATTTTAAATACCATTTTATTTTTATAAAATTCCCCTGATCATGGAGAACTCAAAAAATAAGTTTTCATAATTTTTTGAGTTATATCTTGATCATTAAAAATCATTTTAGTGCCAAAAAAGCTATTTAACTTGAAAAATTAATTTAGGTCATCAAATGGACTCAAAATAGTTTGAAATTTTTATGGAGAGTTTATGGATCTTAGACAACAATGGAGATCAAAAATCAAGTCATTTTGATGTTTGTATTTTCCAAAATTAATTATCTTAGTGTTTTAGGGTTTATAAAGATTAGATGTATTTTAAATGACTTGACTCATGAGAAATTTTTCTAAAGGTTCTCTGGTCATAGTAAACCCTCCAAAATTTTCTTAAATTTTTCTAAGCAACATGCTGATTATTCATATTAATTTATGCAAATAATATACATAAACTTGAAAAATATGGATCTCTGTCTAGGGGTCTCCTCTGAGTTTGGAAAAATTAGGGAGTGTTCCCCTTGACAGAGGCTACAACATGCAAAAATTTCAAGCCATGGTGAATGCCTATATGCATGGAGAATCAAAAGACTCAAAATAGTTTTTAATAAATTAAAAATAAAACATAAATCAAATGGACTTTAAATTATTTCCACATTATTCTCCTCTGTTCACTGAGCAGTAAGGTCTTTTTATTTTATTTTTGTGATTTTTCTACACCAAGATATGGATTTTTAATGTTAGGGGAAATTTTCTGATTTTTTTAATTCCCTATTTGTCTATTAAATGTGTGTCACTGACTGGATCCTAAGCAGCTCCAAAACTCCTAGCGACGTGCTCCCATTTGACGTTGTCGTCCACGTTAGCAGCCACATGTACCACAGTTCATGTAAAGAAGGGTTGTCTAGCTTCATCATGACTGTCCATCTGATACATGCTAGATCGAATGGCACTCTATCCTAGCCTGAGAACCGTCCATCTTCAAGGTTTGATATCTCCCTCATTTCTCAACCAAATTGAATGAAATTATTTTTAAAAAGCTCATCTGACGAGAGGAACATATCTATATGATTAAGATTCCATGAAATCAAGCCCAAGCAAATGGAGAATCAAAAGAGTCTCAAGATGAGGAGGAGTTCAATACCTTTTCTCTGAGAAGAGAAGCTTCAATTAGAGATGCTTGGAACCTTTGTTGGAGTTCAAGGAGGCTAGGGATTTAGCCTCTTGTTGTGGTGTAAGGTCTAGGTATGAATTCGACTCAGCCTGACTTCAGGTGTTGGTCTAAAGCTATGTTAGGGGCTCTGTGGAAGGGGGATTTGATGGGGCTTTGTCTTCTTTCAGTATTGTGAAGGTGTGGGTAAGTTTAATTTGAGTTTGGTGGACTGTGCTGTATTGAGCTCCGTGCTGGTTTTAGATAGACGTTTTAGCTCAAAATTGAGCTTCCACAGTGAGAATCAGTGGGGGAAAGTGGTTGGACTGCACTGAGGAGGTCTCAAAGAAGCTCTGTGAGTGATTTGGGAAGCTATCTCTGAAAAAATTTCAACACTCCCTCCCTGCCCGTGGAGGTGCGCTTTTATAAAAATGGCTAAGGAGTGGCTGTCATGGCCAATTGGGGGTGCAATGTGGTGCTTAGGTGGAGGGCAGAGAGGCTCTAACATCTCATTTGGGTGAGGTGGCCTCTAAGTTTGAATTGGGTGAAGTTTAAGAGTTTTTGGCTTCTCTGGTGACTAGGCTGGCTGGCCATGGTAGGGGGAGGTGGCTAGGAATTTGTCACAGTAATTTAATGGGCTGAGGTTTACTTTTGGCAAAAAAATCTTAAGCCTAAGAAAATATGAAAATCAAATCCCTTAATTTATGGAACCATTGGTCCATGGTTCACTTAGCTTGGGTTAGGTGAGTTTTGGCTCAATCTTAGGGTCCAACTAATGGCTGTGGCGTCATTAATTTGATGGTTTTGGGGTGGTTAGGCCACATTTAGTGCATGGGTCCAAGTGGGTGCAAATGACCAAAAATTGAGTTTGGGCTATGCTAACCATGTCACTTAATCCAAATAAATCTTTCTTTTGGTGTAAGTGATTGTAAGGAACAATTTTTGTGAAGGATGAAAAGGG
>NEWO01001303.1:34152-44732 GCA_003013225.1 Phalaenopsis aphrodite | reverse complement strand
AGATAATCAGCTACTTCCATCCTGAAACAATCATTATCTTTTTCTATTGCAGGATATTTCATTGCTTTTGCTATATTAAATTTCACTTCTTGATCCTTAAATCTAATCATTAATTCTCCTTTTTGCACATCTATTACAACTCTCCTTATGTGAGAAATGATCTCCGTAAAATAATAGGAATCTTTTTATCTTCCTCCATCTCCAATACTATAAAATCTATAGAGAAAATAAATTTATCTACTTTTACAGCACATCTTCTATAACTCCTTTTGGATAAGTTATTGATCGATCAACTAACTGAAGAGTTACAGTAGTAGGGAAATTTCTCCCAAATCTAAACGTTTAAAAATTGATAAAGGCGTAAGATGGATACTCACTCCTAAATCACATAAAGCTTTTTTATAAACCTTTTCTCCAATTGCATAAGGTATAGTAAGAATACCAGGATCTTTTAATTTTTCAGGAACCTTTTTCTGAAAAATAACACTACACTCTTCACTAAGTGCAATGGCCTCATGATCTGTAAACTTCCTTTTTTTTATTTAATGCATCCTTCATAAAATTAACATAACTTGACATTTGTTCCAAATTTTCAACAAAAGAAATATTTATCGTTAACTTCTTTAGGATTTTCAATAATTTTGTAAATTGTTTATCTTTATTCTTCTATTTCAGTCTTTAAGGAAACAAAGGTAATGGTTTTTCTATAGGGCTCTTTGTTTGTTCATTTTCCTGTTGATCATTTTCCATTTCTTCCATTTCTTCATCAACTTCAAATTCTCTTTGGATCCTTGTTTCAACTTCTTTTCCACTTTGTAATTGAATAGCTTTAATTTGTTCTTTATTTTGATTTTTTTGGATTAATTTCCACAGTAGTTGGAAGAATTTCAGAAGGTTTATTATTAAGTGTAGTATCAATATGTCCTAATAGATTTTCAATACTTCTAATAACAACCCTTTTATTCTGTATTTGATTTCCCATATTCAACATTACTTCTTCCATCGTTAACTTCTTTTCCTTAAATTGTGGGTTAGGGTTGAAGTTAAATTCCGGAGGATAATAAGGTCAAAAATTAGGATTTCCATGATTGTTCAAATTTCCGGATGGATTCACTGAATTATTATAATTATTCCAACTAAAATTAGGGTGATTTTTCTAACCAGGGTTAAAATATTTAGAATAAGGATTGTTATCTCGATTATTTATAACATTTAAAGTTTCATAAGATGATTTACTATCAATAACATGTTATAGTGAATTCTCCTCTAATACTAGGGATACTTGAGAATAATTTATTCCCATCTGATCAATCTTTTTAGAAATAGCAGCACTTTGAGATGCCAAAATAGACATTGCATCAGAATCATGAATACTAGCTACGCTTTTAGGATTTACCCTTTCATAGGGATATTAAAAATTATTAGTAGCAATTTCATCCATTAAAGCATATGCTTCATCAAAAGGTTTTGACATTAATGAACCACCCACAACAGCATCTATAATAGATCTCAGTGATCTTAATAATCCGTTGTAAAATGTTTTAATTATTAAACAATTTGGTGAAGAATGATGTGAAAATTTTCTAAGAAGATATTTAAATCTTTCCCATGCTTCATCTATTGATTCCCCTTCAAACTGACAAAAAGATGTACTATTATTTCTAAGTTTAGCAGTTTTTCAAGGGTTGAAAATATTTAGCCAAGAATTTTTGTGATAGTTCTCCCCAAGTTCTAACAGATCCAGGTGCTCACAAGTTTAACTAAGCCTTGGCTTTATACCTTAATGAAAAAGGAGAAAGTCTAAGCCTAATAACATGATTAGACACTACGTCATATTCAAATATAACACAAATTTCAAGAAAACTAGCAAGATGTAAGTTAGGATCTTCAATAAGTGATTCTCCAAACTGATTATTTTGTACCATTTAGAAAATAACATGTTTAAGTTTAAATAAATTAGCAGCAACATCAGGATTTTGAATAGTCAAGTGAAGTTCATCTGCTTTCAGATTTTCATAATCTTTTAAAGGTCTTTGTTGATTTTCATTTATTGGTTTATCTAAGTTATTCATCATTTCTTGTAAATTTTTAATTTCTCTTTGTTGTTTTTGAATATCTCTAATAGTACATTCTAATTCTTAATCGTAGGCTATTAAACCTTCAGATCCAATATTTTGCATAAACAAATAAAGCAAACAAAGTAAAACACTCTAAAAAAATATACTTTTTTGGATTTTTTATTTTTAAATTATATATATATATATATATATATAATAATAATAACAATAATTTTTAATGGTATATATATTATCTCTAAATTTCCTAATTTATCAAAACTATTTAATTCAACTGTTACTTTCCCCACGCAACGACGCCAAAAACTTGATTCGAATTTTTTTGTTGCGATAGATTGTGTAAAATTTAATTAATTATAATCAATTAATATTTGGATCATATGCATGTATACATTTCATTATCAAGTAATAATGAAATTTCTATTTAAGCCCCAAGTATTGATCCTATAGGGAAGGTTTAAATTGAAAATAATAAATTTGCTAAGAAATTAACAGAAAGTCAATTGAAATCACTATCACTAATTTCAATCATTGAGATGTAATCAAAATTAAATTTCTAAACTATTATAAAATCAAATATGCAAAATTTAAAATAGTAAATACTAACTATTAACTATATTTATATAACTGAGATTCTTATGTGAAAAAGCATCATTCCCACTACAATGAGGCTATGGTAAAATGAGAAGAGATAAATGTTCATAATATGTATTATGCCAAATAGAAACAATTTAAATTCTCTACCCTGATACAATGCTAGAAAACCATTGGCTAATATCAGATTTTCGTCCCTAAATCTATGACTAGGCTAGGAAAATACCAGCTTCCACTCCAGAGCTCCCACTTCCCTTCATGTGAAGGCTAGCTCTCACTTCAGTTTTTAAATACTAAGATTGAATTGAAGATTTTAGTCTGTCACCCTAAAGATGCTCGAATTCTACACCCAACAAAGAAAATTTTGTCTATATTTTTGCACTTAATTCCATAATTGATGTTGTCCTTCATGGAATCAAATCTGATCCATTTTCTATTGTAGAACTCATACTCCATTTCCCAGAGCACATGTTTTACAACACATTTTAACAATTAATTAGCCAAATCGAAAAGTAAATTATGTTTGGAGTTGAAAATTCATCACAATTTATTTTACAATTTAATATTGGCACATTCATATTATCTCTTCATTTCACCATATCTCAGATTAGGGAAAAAGATAGAGAATTTTTCAGACTTCATGAGAAAGAAATAAAAAAAACATAAATTTCATATATAAAAGAAATTTCATACAACACTAATAAAAAAAATAATATGTATCTGAAACCTCTTTCTCAAAGCAAATCTTTTGTAGCCTTTCCTTAGAAATGCAGGAAAAAGATATCTCTCACTTTCCTCCTCCAACACTCATCACAAAAACTCTAAACTATGAAAACAAAATCACTAATTGACTCCAATATGGAAGTGGAATGGAATGATGTGGTGCGAGAAATGAAAGTAGAGGAGTGAAAAACATAGAGGAGCCTATTTTCTGATGAAATTTGGCCTCAAATAGAGCCCAAGGTCAGTTCTCCAAGAGGTGCCTTAAAAAACTCTTCAAAAATCATCCAAATACATCAAACCTTTTAGAAACACGGTCTGAACCGCCTTTGGCACAATCAACACTGGTCTGACACCATCGGCGATGAGTAAAAAATCTTTATGTTAATTTGTTCTACGCCGTCGGCGCTTCCCCCGGTGCTGCCGGTGCTGAGCAATTCTTTAAAAACATCATTTCGACTCCAAATTTTATCCTTTTTGCTCTCTTTTTTTTAAGCCCTAAAAATCAACAACCTCCAAGAAAACATCAAAATACCTTCCATTAAAGTGCAATATCATCAAAAATAGGTATAAAATATGAGTCTAAAAATGCATATATTTTTGTTATAACAAGAGTCGGAAGTTAAGGACAGACCTCAAAAGGAAAGGAAATATACGTTAAGGGCTAATTCCAAAAATAAGAATTGAAAGTCAAGGATCAATATCAAAAAGAGGATTAGAAGTTAGGGATCGATCTCAAAAGGAGGGAATCAAAAGTTAAGGACTGATTCCAAAATGAGAATTGAAAGTTAATGATCAATCTCAAGAAAAAGGATTGGAAGTTAGGGATCGATCTCAAAAGGAGGTAAATCAGAAGTTAAGAACTGATTCTGAAACGAGAATTGAAAGTTAATGATCAATCTCAAGAAAGAGGATCGAAAGTTAGGGATTGATCCAAAAAAGAGAAAATTAGAAGTTAAGGGCTAATTCCAAAATGAGAATTAAAAGTTAAGGATCAATCTCAAGAGAGAGTCGAAATTCATAGCTTGTACGAAAATATGAGTCAAAAACCCTCTCATAGCTTGTACGGTGATAATTCTTCCAACTCTGAATCTAGTTGAAATTCATATGGTATTTTCTTGTTATCCTTTCGTCGAAAGGTCACGGACACCTTCAGTGTCGTACCCCTAGAATATAGTGTTTGGCGACGTCTTCTCTGTTCGCTTTAAGGACTAGCACTGAACCAACAGGTTGCTAAATTTCCACGGACGCTTTGAGTTTGCCAACGCCAATGACATCTATTTCCTTTCCAAGTAGAATATTTCTTTCGCTCATGAATGAGACCTTGTAGAAAGGTCTCACAAAATCATGATGGTCAATGTGCGGAGGTATGCAATCTCGTTCATCATATACGTTGATAATACAACTATTATGAATACTGCTAGCTGGCAGTATGCTCCATTGGACCATTCTCTTAATCATCCATTTAATCATTGGAGGTAATGGATCCACCTGATCTTATCTCAGAATCCTAGAAGGATTTCCTTATCTATTGTTGGTGAAGTTGTAACAGCAGCCGCACTAGATAGTGATCCTTTCTTTTCCTCACATCCACTTTCTTGGCTTGGAATAGGTTCTTTCGATAAGTAGGCTTCCATGACCTCTATCTCTCTAGTCAAAAATGCTGTCAAGAATGTTTCATTCATCACTTTCTGAGAGGACCATGGTGTATAATTCTAATCCTTCTAAAATGTTGATGAACCTACCTTCACTTCTTCATTGAATTCAAAGTCCCTTTCGCTTATCTTGCTCATCTTATAGTATTCTATGGTAATGATGATACGTGGCTATCGGGGATGTTCCCTTATTTTAACATTTCCGGGAATCCAGACCGGTGCTGCCCTGTCTACAGCGGAATGTATGACTCTGTGTCCAATAGGATATATGGCTCTGTACCGAATGGGACATATAGTTCTACATCCACTGGGTAATCAATGGTCTGAAATCCATCATCAGAGAACATTGCAGTCCGGGCACTCCACGAATGCCCTTGAAGCTGACATGAGTGCAGGTATCTCAAAGTTGCAGGCCGGGCAACTCATACAAAGAACATCTAAAGCTTGTAGTATTTTTAGCTCTATAAAAAATCCCGACTCATCCTCTGTAGAAGGCAGGCTGGAAGAGGTCTCTCTCATGTCTGGATCGTAGATATCACCTTCAGAGATAATGGTGAGCAAGTTCTTTGCCTCTTTCTGGCATCTCCTCTCGTTGCACAGGAAATCCCTATGTTTTCGGAAGCTAGCATTTCTGTGCTAAGTCCTCCGTAGTGGTGCATCCGGTAGTCTTTTATTATTGGAAGCAACTAGGTCCCTAGTCAGCGTAGCTATCATGGATGGTAGGTGGTTGGTCCTCTCCATCGGGTCTTGTTGTACCATTACTTTTTTCTCTTTCAGTGAGGAACTATCTTTAGTGTCATACCTCAGTAGTGAGGGTAGCATTTCTTGTTTCTGACGGCTGAGCCACATTCATCAGAAGACCCTCATAGTCCATGTCGACTTGACTAAAGTCCATGTAAAAGTCTATGGTGTCGCCCTGCGGCACCCGACGCCCTTTCTTTGTTGAGTGAGATGTTCCAGCCATATTTAAAAGCAAAGATCAGCCTCTAGCTTGACATTTCTCTGCAGACAACAGGAAAAATATCAGTGAGCTAAAACTTGGAATGAACAAGAACAAAACAAAGTGTTTATTAAAGAAAATTTTAGTTTTATGTTGGTGAGAAAACCATTTCTTTATGTGTATATTTTGTTTAACTTAATAGAATATCAAGTTTAAAAGGAGAAACTTGAAGTGTAGAGGACATCACCTAGTAGAGTGTATCACATAGCCCTTTTTGTAATATGATGTGCCTCAGACTTGTCCTCTGGTAGCTTTCAAGTATGCAAATATTCTATTAATGGCTCGCACCATTATTCGTTGATATCCACAATTGCATTTATTGTTTTTTCTTCTTTTCTGAGCTTGTGTAGAGTTTCAAGGTTGATCTGAGACAAAACTTGTCTACCTTGTACTGTGACATCAATGGAATCCTCCGGGGGACATGCTAATTCTTTTGCATTGCTAAAGTGTCAGCATGGGCAATATCTCTCCTAGGAATCTTGCATGAAGTTACATTAGGGATCTTTTCTAGCAGCTTCATCATGTACTGATGGTATTCAGCTAATCTCATTTCAAAATCTTGTATTGTATAGGGACTTATTGGATGACAAGTTTTGGGTCACCATAGATGGCAATGTTTATTATATCCATCAAGATTGTCAACTCTAGTTTGGTGTTTAAGGCTTCTTATTCTGCTTCGTTGTTTGTACACGACTTTGTCAGGTGTTATGAGAACCTCGGTATACCGTTATCTGGCGTGATAAAGATCAAACCAATACCTTCTTTTCCAAGTATAACCGTGCCTGATCCTTATTACGTTTTTGCTGAAAAAGCTTTGTTGAAGTACATTTCCCAGCATTTAGCACTAGAGAATTCCATTTACAACACCCGCTTATCTAGTGGTTCATCATTAAGAGGGGACCGAGCTGGAAGTGGGTGTGCAGCGAGAAAGTTTACCAAAATTTTTCCATTGATAGCACGGAGGGGAACAAAAGTTATATCTAANTGTTTGCAGCGTAATGTATGACTCTGTGTCAAATAGGATAAATGGCTCTGTACCGAATGGGACAGATAGTTCTACATCCACTGGGTAATCAGTGGGTTGAAATCCATCATCAAAGAACATTGCAGTTCGGGCACTCCACGAATGCCCTTGTAGCTGACATGTGTACAGGTATCTCAGAGTTGCAGGCCGGGCGACTCGTACAAAGAACATCTAAAGCTTGTAGTATTTCTAGCTCTATAAAAAATCCCGACTCATCCTCTGTAGAAGGCAGGCTAGAAGTGGTCTCTCTCATGTCTGGATCGTAGATATCACCTTCAGAGATAAGGGTGAGCAAGTTCTTTGCCTCTTTCTGGCATCTCCTCTCGTTGTGCATGAAAGCCCTATGTTTTTAGAAGCTAGCATTTCTGTGCTAAGTCCTCCATAGTGGTGCATCCGATAGTCTTTTATTATTGGCAGCAACTAGGTCCCTAGTCAGCGTAGCTATCATGGATGGTAGGTGGCTGGTCCTCTCCATCGGGTCTTGTTGTACCATTACTTTTTTCTCTTTCAGTGAGGAACTATCTTTAGTGTCATAGCTTAGTAGTGAGGGTAGCATTTCTTTGTTCTGACGACTGAGCCACATTCATCAGAAGACTCTCATAGTCCATGTCGACTTGACTAAAGTCCATGTCAAAGTCTATGGTGTCGCCCTGCGGCACCCGACGCCCTTTCTTTGTTGAGTGAGAGGTTCCAGTCATATTTAAAAGCAAAGATCAGCCTCTGGCCTGACATTTCTCTGCAGACAACAGGAAAAATATCAGTGAGCTAAAACTTAGAATGAACAAGAACAAAACAAAGTGTTTATTAAAGAAAATTTTAGTTTTATGTTGGTGAGAAAACCATTTATTTATGTGTATATTTTGTTTAATTTAATAGAATATCAAGTTTAAAAGGAGAAAATTGAAGTGTATAATTTCAAAAATTTTATTATGTTGAGGTTAATTTTATTACCAAATTTTGAACCCTGTCACAGGAATTTGGCCAAATAGATAACCCCAGAACAATCAAAATTTCAAAATTTCAAATCAAGTGATGTCAAGCACTGTCAAGTTGTGTAGTATGTCTTCAGGTATCGCTCATTGATTAGCAACATGGGTCTTTCACCTCAAAAATCCACTAACTGGCAGGTTTCTGCATAGATCTTTTCTACGACAAATATTCCCTCTCAAGTTGGCTGGAATTTTCCATCTATCTTGTGGTGTGCAAGAATGGGCCTTTTGGGCACGAGGACAAGGTCAACAACTTTGAATGTATTTGGGTGGACGAATTTGTCATGAGCTTCTACCATCTTTGCATGGTAAAGTTCCAAATGTTGTTGTGCTTCTAGTCATTCTCCCTCAAGATTCTAGTTTTTCAATTCTGAGTTTTGTACTTTCTTCCATTGTAAGTTTTTTTGCGACAGTGACTCTGAGAGACGACATCTTAACTTCTAATGATAGTACGATTCTGGACCCGTACACGAGCATGTTGGGTGTGCACTAAGTGGGAGTCCTGAACGTCGTTCATTAGGGCCACAATACTTCTAATAATTTGTTGTACCGATCTCTTTGGTTTTCTTACAGTTTTTTCTTTAAAATCTATATCAATATTTTGTAGAAGGCTTTGACTTATCCATTTTCTCTATGTTAGTAAATCGTAGAGTATCTTCAATATATTATGTGTCGTTTGTTAAAATTGTTGATTTTGGTGCTTTTAAAGGTTGTCTCATTGTCCAAAATTACTCTTCGCAATGCTCCAAAATGTTAGATGATTTGGCTTTTGAAGAATTGAAGGACGTGTTGTGTTGTAACCTCTCGTAGTGGCACTGCCTCTGCCTATTTGGAGAAATAATCTGTAGCAATAAGTATAAATCAGTGTCCTTTGGAAAATGGAGGGTCTATCAGACCTATATGTTCGTGCCCCAACACTCGAATGGACGAGTCAATGGTTAGTTGTAGCACATTCGAAGGTTGGTGTAAGACCACCCCATGCACCTTGAACTGGTGACATTTATTGGATGTAACCATCTATTCGGATATCATTGCTGACCAATAATATCGGAGTCCATTGATTTTTAGTTTAATCTTTGGCCCTGACTAGTGAGGGCCACTTAATCCGACATGTATTTCTTTGACAATATTCTTTGCTTCTATTTTGCTTAAACTTCATAGCCACAACTAGTCAAACGATCTCCTGTAGAGGACATCACCTAGTATAGTGTATCACATAGCCCTTTTTGTAATGTGATGTGCCTCAGACTTGTCCTCTGGTAGCTTTCAAGTATGCAAATATTCTATTAATGGCTCGCACCAGTATTCGTTGATATCCACAATCGCATTTATTGTTTTTTCTTCTTTTCTGAGCTTGTGTAGAGTTTCAAGGTTGATCTGAGACAAAAATTGTCTACCTTTATGACATCAATGGAATCCTCCGGGGGACATGCTATTCTTTTGCATTGCTAAACTGTCAGCATGGGCAATATCTCCCCTAGGAATCTTGCAAAAAGTTACATTAGGGATCTTTTCTAGCAGCTTCATCATGTACTGATGGTATTCAACTAATCTCATTTCAAAATCTTGTATTGTCTGGGGACTTATTGGATGACGAGTTTTGAGTCACCATAGATGGCAATGTTTGTTATATCCATCAAAATTGTCAACTCTAGTTTGGTGATTAAGGCTTCTTATTCTGCTTCGTGGTTGGTACACGACTTTGTCAGGTGTTATGAGAACCTCGGTATACCGTTATCTGGCGTGATAAAGATCAAACCAATACCTTCTTTTCCAAGTATAACTGTGCCTGATCCTTATTACTTTTTTGCTGACAAAGCTCTGTTGAAGTACATTTCCCAGCATTGAGCACTAGAGAATTCCATTTACAACACCCGCTTATCTAGTGGTTCATCATTAAGAGGGGACTGAGCTGGAAGTGGGTGTGCAGCGAGAAAATTTACCAAAAATTTTCCATTGATAGCACAGAGGGGAACAAAAGTTATATCTAACTTTAATAAGATCATCAACCATCTTGCTAGATGCCCAGAGAGTGTTGGTTGGGTCATCGAATATTGTAATAGATTAACTTTTGAAAGTAGGGTAATCTTATGAGAAAGCATGTAATGTCTAATTTTTTAAGGAAAAAAAATCAAAGATAGAAAATACTTCTCAATAGGTGGATACCTTATCTTTGTTGGTATTAGGAGGCGACTCAAATAACATAATGTGTTTTCATTTCCCTCCTCTAAGGCTAAAAGGGCTCTAAGAGAGTCATCTAAGGATGTGATGTAAAGTATCAACGCTTTCCTTGGGATAAGGGCTACCAAAACAGGAGGAGTCATTAAATATTGTTTAAAGTCCTAAAATTCCAGCGGCATTTCTCTTTCCAAATAAATTTTGCATCCTTTCTAATTTATGCCGAAAAGAGCTGACACCTACCTTAGAAATTAGAAATAAAGCATCTCAGATATGCCAATTTTCCTTGGAAGAAACATAGCTGCTTTAAGGTTTTAGGAGGAGGCATTTCCAAGATAGCTTTAA
>NEWO01001302.1:101063-113026 GCA_003013225.1 Phalaenopsis aphrodite | reverse complement strand
ATTCTAAACCAAAATTCAGTATCCCTAATCTTAATCTAAGCAAAGTTTAGGCTCAATTTGATCCAATGACAAGCCCAATTTCACCCAAATCAAAAAGCCCCAATTTTGATCACATGCCTAAATCCACTAAATTAGTCCCTCGATTCAATTCAAAATCACTTGAAATTCTTCGAAATCCTTCATGATATCTCCCTACACTAAACTCAACATTTAATTAGCCCAAATTCAATTTCAATCTTAGAAGCCCAAATCTTTAAGTCATTCAAAAAGGCCCAAATCCAAAAGCCCACATGACAAAATTTCCCCCCATCATTCATATAATCAAAATCATTTCCTAAGTCCTAAATTCATGATCAAATTATTATAAAAAAAGCCTCATGACAAACTCCACCAAAATGCCCCATAGATTCAAAAATCCCTTCTCGTGAAAATCAGCCAAGCCAAGGACACATGAAGCCACTCCCAAGCCATAAGTAAGCCATGAGAATTATGCCACATCATCAACTTATTAATGGTAAGAGGCCAAGCCACATTCCAATATTTTTAAGATTCTCTTAAATACTCCCATGAATCACTCCAACCAATGATTAGCTAAATCACCTTGGATGAAGACCTTATCATGATGATTAAGCTAAATCATCTTATTTTCCTCAGCACCCAAACCTGCCTTGGTGATTGAGTCTAACCCCAAACCATGATTTGACCCAAATTGAATCAAAATAGCCCTTTCCTCATACTATTTCAATCCTATACCTTTACACATGGCCAACCCCAATTATCTTAACTTAACCCAATTCCTCACCTCCTTGAGTCAGATGGTGACATGAGTCTGGCCGGCCGGCCACCTACGTTGTCGGAAAAGCCATGTCCAAAAGTTCAACCTAGGCAAAAACTCAAAATTAAACCCATCCAAGTTGTCTCATCCCAATTGGATTTTTTCACATTGTTGGAATCCACATAAGCAACCTAAAGCACACACCAATTGCACCTGATGGCCTCTCCTTCCCCCTCTATTTAAACCCACCGACCATGGCCAAACCAAGAGAGCTCAATGTTTCTTGGGGAGACTGCCAAATTGCTTGCAGAGCTTCCTTAAGACATCTTGAGTTCAGTCCCCCCCCCCATCCCTTAGCCACTCAAGCCTACTGCTTGAGCTCAATTTTGGAGCTCAAGTTTATGGCCGAAACATGACACTCCCAAAAACTCCACCAAATTTAAATTAATTGCACCCAGAAATGCCCCATCACCAGAGCACATTAGGGTGGACTTTGATCAACACCCCAAATTGGCCTTGATTGAATTTTGGTCTACGCGTTTCACCATTGCTTGAGGCTTCATCTAAGAGCTATTTGGACTCAAGGTAAGCTTTTGAAAGCACCCAATCAAGGCCACATCTCTTGGACAAATGTATTGAAACATAACCCTAAACCAAGCTTCAATTAATTCTCCATGCTTATAGAGTTGATTTAAAAATTGATTAACCATATGGATATGTTCTCCTAATCAAGATTAATCTATAAGAACAAATCATACTTAATTTGGTTAAGTATCGAGAGAGATATTAGGGTTTGAATGTGTATGGTTCGCGGGTTAATTCATTTGGGATGATGATGGAGGACAGTCTAATAGAGGGCCTTGTTGCGGTAGGACAATGCTTCAGTTTGTGAATAAGGAGACTAACAAAGGCGGCGACATCCAATCACACGGTGACACGCGTCTGTTTGATGCGTACAAGGATGAGTAGAATAAGTAGAAAATTAGGGGCGTTTTCCTATTTATTTAAACACCAGCACTTCAAAATGCATATCTTTGTGTAGAAAAACCACAAAAATAAAATAAAAATGCCATTTTACTCAGTGAACAAAAGAGAACAATGTAGAAATTGTTTCCTATTTTATTGATGCATGTATTATTTCTAATAAATTAAATTATGTTTTTCTTATTTGGATTCTCCATTTGCATAGACATTTCACCACAGCATGACACCACAGGGCTTTTGATGTCTCTATTATTATGTATCTCCCCTAAATTTTCTAAGGTCAGGTGACATCTCTACTAGAGATATTTAATTTTCAAGTTAATGGTCTCTATTTTGGTAAAAAAATTATAAAACTTAAAATAATAATTAAAAAAATACAAAATTTGTTTTGGTAGATCACTGTGGTCAGAGAATCCTAGGAAAAATTTAAACTTGGTTTAAATCATTAAAAATAATCCTAGTTAAGATAAACAAAAAAAAAACAAATAAAATTAATTTGGAGTGATTATAAATGTACAAGACATAAAAATCATTCTACAATATGATAAATATCAGAATAGCCACCATAAAAATTTTAAGTCAATTGGAGTTAATTTGACCACACAAATATCAAGAGAAATCACATTTTTTCTTTAAAATAATTACAGTAATTAAAATAAAACTCAAGGAATTACCAAATTGGTTTTGAGAGCTCCTTATGACCAGAGGAACCTAAGAAAAATAAAATTGGAATTAAAATAAATACTTCATTTTTGAGCTATTTTTGGGTATTTAAATAATTAAATATTAATTAAAAATTATAAAAGTTGGAGATTTGTAAGAATATAGTGAATTTTCAAATTTGATTTGATGATCACCTAGAACCAACTAAAATAATTTTCCAAATTTTGTAAGTCAAGATATTTTCTCACTAAAATAATTCCAATAATTAAAAGATAAATCACAAAATATGAAATTTGTTTCTTTAGGATTTTTGGACTCAGAGAGATTTAATAAAAATATAAAACTTAATTTTCTACTTAAATAATATTCTATATTTAATTAATGCTCAAAATAAAAAAATAGTTCTAATAATTAAATTAAACATAAAAAACTTGAAAATTGGTCCAAGTGGTCCTCTGACTTATTTGAGCCTCCAATAATTTTTTTAAGGATAGAGATTTTGTTTTGATTATTAAATTTATATTAAAAAATTCCTATTTTTGTATTAGAAATAAGTATACAAATAAATAAATTTAGAGAAATCACATTTTCTCCTCTGATGCTTTAATTAACCCATGAATGGGGTAACTTAAAATTTTCAAGTCATTTTAGTTTAATTTAATGAATTATATGGTATTAGGGTCTTAGGGGCAAAGGGTAATTTTATAATTTAAGACTTCACTAATATTTAGGCTTAACCAAAGGGCTAAATGGGCAACAAATGATCTTAACTGATATGTTTTGATGATTGGAATATGAAAGGGATAAATGGTAGCAACCAACCTCACTTTAGCCTTGTAACGGATAAATTTGTATTCTTCTTAAAACTGACAAAACTTAGAAGAATATTTAAATAAAAAAGGGGGATATTAATGTGAGGGGTTTGATTTTTTGGAAGATTATAACTCATTGATTTTAAGCCACAATTAATGGTTTTGAAATGGCTTGTAATTCATGATAAAGATTAAAGGTATAAACATTTAAATCTTTTTCTAAAATTGCAAATCTACCCATTAATTTTTAAGGGCTTTGTAGTGAACTAGGCTTAATCAAAATTTTGTTTAATGAAATTTAGAAAATAACCTATAACCAATTTAAATCATTTTAAAACACTACAAGCCTATCTTTAAAATAAAAGTGTTAAGATCCTTAATTAAACCAAATTGCCCCTAAGGATGTTTATCTAAATAATTTATAACTATAACATCCAGTGATAATTACCCCATCTTTAGGGTTGGCTAAAACATCAGTTCATTGAGCATAAGGGTATAATAAGGATGAATTATTAAGAAATATAATAAGTTTGAATAAACTCGAGACTTTGTAAGAGATTGTGAGATTTTTGGGGCCTGGTCCTTAGACTCTTCGCATAATCTTTTTTATATCTTGAATTATGATTAAACTCATTATATACCTTACTTGAGAAATCATCTATACGCTTAGTAAAATAGAACCCATTAAGATATGACATAGGATCTGGTAGACACACCTTTAACTTGTACTTCCTATTCTTTTTCTACGAGCATGCTTTAAATCCTACAAAGCTATATACATATGCTTTGAAAGTACTAAACTTTCAGGTGGAGAAAAGAGAAGACTCGGCAGGTACACTTTTATAGTTTACAACATCTTCTTTTCTTGCACTTTCTTTATTGTACTTCTGTTGCTCATGAACTTGCATGTTAAACAATGATGTCACCTTGCATATCAAAACTAAAACTTTTAGGATAGCCACAGAAATGAAACCAAAATGAAAATCTAAAAAATCAAACAAGATAAAATTTATCATCACAACATTCAAAATATAAGACATCTCAAAATTTAATCACAAACATCACAAAAAAAACCAAAATTGCAACTAAATTAAAATGTCTCTATCAGATGCTTGGGAATCCCTCAGAGAAGGTAACCTACGATTGCTAACGAGATTTCCCATAGTCTAAATGAAAGTATGGAACTAATTAATTTGAGTTTAGTAAATTTATTTGGACCAAGTAAAACTGAAAGAAAATAATAGTGATGGAATGAGAGAAGCGTAGGATCCTAACCAGCGTCACTCTAATCAACTTTAATATCCCCCATAAAATTCAAATAATCATAACCTTAGTAAATGATTAATTTGACACCATGACCTGCACACAAGAAATGTGACTTCTAAAACATAATATTTTTCTCATTTCCTCAATTGAAATTTCTAAAACTAAAACCTGCTACTTTATCGAGGAGCTTGGAGCTTTCTTGTGGGCAGCATTCTACAGCAAGAGGATCTACACTAGAAAGATTATTGACAACAATATTTCTTCTCTTTAGAATTAAACAACAAATCCATAGGACTTTGAGGTTGTTTTCTTATGCAACATAAATCCTTACTTATCTTTAGGCCTTTGTATGGTTCTGTTATACAATATAAGCCCTAACTTGCCTTAAGATTTCAAGGTTTTCATTCATTACAACCTAAATCCTCACATCTTCCAAGTTATTCATGTGATCATTTTACACGAATGTAAGTCCTCATCACTAAAATTAGTAGGATGAAACATTCAATAGTTCTAATCTCCAAAATGAAAGTTAAATAGTAGGACACTTTGGGAAGTCATTGCGATTCTCCTTAGGATCTATCACATCCCCTAGTTCTTCTTCCTTTATATTCAAAAATAAAATATTCCAAATTTGAGTCATTCCCCTTTCACATCTCCTTATCTGATCTTATTAAAAAATCATATTCCTTTGAACTCCTTGAAGATAGTATCCCTGATTTTTTATTGACAGTTTTCTTTGGTGACTTCGATTGTCTAGGATGTAATTAACTATAAAGGATTGTCGTTATAGAAAGCATTTTCAAACCCAACTTAATATAAACCCTACTTAATTCTTGATATTAAATAGGGGAACTTGATGGCTTATAATAAAAAATGGTTTTGCAGAATTAACGGATGTCATAAAATTTTTAGTTTATTTAATTGAGCCTTACCTTTAAGTGGTGTGTTTATCCTTCGGGATGAATACATTACTTACGGTATTATACTCATTTATTTTAAATACTGGGGATATGAGATCGGTCTAGTCTTGTATTTCCCAAAATCCAAAATACTATTTTTTTCCAAATTATATAGATTAAATTAAATTAAAAGGGGTGTTGGGATATCCATCCTAGCAGCCGATAGCTTCACAACTCCCAACCTTTCAGTCTCGACAAGGATGTCACAGATCCTAAAGAGAACCTCGGTGACTTCCAAGTCTACTTTATGGTTTAGCTTCAATTAAGAGGAGAAATATTTAAATGTTTCATCTTGACTGTTTTTTCCGTGTGAAACGAACAGATGAATAGCCTGAAAGATGTGAGAATTTTTCGACACTATTTTTGGTTATGGAGTTTCTCGTAGGAAGCTGTCGGACACCAAAATCGAAATCCCGTCGCCCGCTTCGGATAGACATTTTTATTTATATTTAAGTTTAGAAAAATATGAAGAAAAACTGACCCCATATTTTTCGTTGTTTAAATGAAAGAGCATTGTACCTCAAACTTCGTATCTATCCCGGGATAAACACAAGACTTGAGCATGAGGCTCAATCAAATAAACTAAGAAATATATGATGTCCTCTTGTTCTATAAAACTGATTTATTTGCCAACAGTTTCCTCTATTTAATATGAAGAAGTAAATAGGGTTTATATTAAGCTAGGTTCGAACAAGTTTCTTATAAGGGCAAGCCCGTATACTTAATTACATCTTAGATAACCGAAGTCACCTAAGAAAACTCTCGATAAAAATCAGGAAATATTATCTTCATGGAGGTCAAAGGATAGGACTTTCAACGATATCGAATAGAGAGGTGTGAAATGGGATTGGATCAAATTTGTTGCATTTTTTGTAAAGCCCAAAGGAAGAAGAAGAAGAGGATGTCATGGATTCGGAAGAGAGCCTCGGTGATTTCCCAGTCTATCCTATTATTTGGCTTCAATTTTGAAATGAAATTTATTTGAGTGTTTCATCCTGCCAATTTTATTTTTTAGGACTTACATTTTTGTGAAACGATCACACAAATAGTATGGAAAATGTGAGGATTTAGGTCACGACGAATGAAAATCTCAGAATCCTAAGAAGAGTTATGGCTTATATTGTACAACAGAGCTGTACAAAGGCCTAAAGATGAGGTGAGAATTTATGTTGCATAAGCAAACTACCTCAAACTCCTCTTAGGATTTGTTGTTTAATTCTAAGGAAATGGTTTAGCTGGGGAAGAAAGGCTTTGCTGTTAAATATGGCCATCTTGCCCACCATGCTAGCTTCAAGCTCCTCATCATGACGAGTTTAAGTTTTTAGGTGAGTCAAGTTATGATGTCAAATCAGGTGGCTCTATTGTTGTAGTTCCCTAAAAATTTATTGGGGCATGTTTAAGTTTATTAGAGCGACACCAGTTAGGATCCTACAGTTCCCTCATTCTGATACCATTATATTCTATCAGATACACTTAGTTCAAATGAATTTACTAAACTCAACTTAATGAGTTTTGTACTTTCATTTAGACAGTGGGAATCCTCGTTAGCAACCATAAGTTTCCTCCTCTAAGGGATTTTTGATCACCCGATAGAGACGTCTTAATTTAGTTGCAATTGTGATTTTTTTATGTTTGTGATTAAATTTTGAGTTGTCTTATATTTTTGAAATGTTATGCCGGTGAATTTTATCTTGGTTGATTTTAATTTTTGTTTTGGGTTTTGGTTTTGTGGTTATCCTAAAAGTTTTGGTTTTCATGCAGGGTGACAATATTGTTTAGCATGCAAGTTTTATAAGCATAAAAGGTACAGTGTGAAAGTAAAAGAAAGGTGACATTGTAAACTAGAAAAAAAGTATCTGACAAGTCTTCTCGTTCCAGCACCTGAAACTCAAAATGGATGTGAGCATTTTATATAAAGCAAAAAAGGTAAGGTTTTAGTGATCTACCCAACCATAAGTCATATCTTGGTGGGTCCCTATTAATTTGATTAAGGATGATTTTTGTTAAGCAAAACATATTAAGTTTAGTAGACCTCTAAGGTATTCAACAGATCTAAAGAAAGAAGCAAGTCCATGCTTCCCTATCACTACATGGTAAAAAGTCTCGAGCTCTTTTAAAAATTTTTATGTTGCATAATAACCTATCTTATAAATACCTTTAATGCTCAATAAATATTGTTGTTTCAGTTATCTCTAAGAGTAGGGTAATTATCACTTATAATTCAATTTGAGAAATATGTGGGTGAAGACCCTTAAAGGGGCAAGTTAATGTTGTCAAGACACTTAGCCAACTTTTTAATTTTGGCTTGTAGTGTTTTAAAGGTGCTCAAATTTTATTCACTTCTGTAACCCTCATTTAATCAAATTTGATTTAGCATAGGTCACTACTAAGCCCTTAAGATCCTAATGGATGTCTTAGTTATTTAAAAAAAAGTTTAATTTTATGTGATGACGATTCATTTTTTGAAAATCATTTGAACATCAAATAAGGGTATCAAATTAGTGATTTATCAGCACCCAAAATCATACTGCTAAGTCTAGGATCATTCAATTGACTAGATTTCCAAATTTTAGTAATTTAAGGAAATTACAAATTTATCCTTTAATTAACAAAAGTGAAATTGTTTCTACCAATTAAGCCCCTTGTGTTTCAATCATCCAAATTTCTTATTGGGATAAAACGTTACCCATTTCCCTCTCTTGAATTGAGCCTAAATGTTAATTAAGGCTAAATTTCTAAAATTACACTTTTTCCCCTAAGGCTTTAATACTTCATAATTCATCAAACTAAATTCAAATAACCTTGGAATTCTTATCCCACCTCACTGATGGGTCAATTAAGACATCAGAGGAGAAATGTGATTTTTTCAAATTTTAATTTAATTTATATATTTATTTATATGCAAGAAATAGAGTTTTTTTAAAGAGAATTCCCTAACTTGACCAACGTAAAGTCTAATCCATTGAAATTTGTTTTGGAAGTAGACATAGAAAAAAGAATCATTCGGACCAAATTTCACAATTTTTTGAATTTTATTTTAATTACTAGAATTATTTCAAGTTATGGAGTATTTATTAATTATAAATTTTTTTAAATATGGAAAATTAAGTTGCACATTTTTATTAAATATCTCTGAGGCCAAGAAACCTAGAAAAACAAATTTCACATTTTTTTTATTTTTCTTTGAATTGTTGCAGTTATTTTAGTGAAAATCCATTTTTAGCCTTTAAAAATTGTTTTAAGCTTCAAAATTCAATATCATCACTAGAAAAATTAGGAAAAATATTCTATTTATTCCTAAGTGCTTAGAAAAAAATTTATAACATTTCCATCAATTTTATTATTTTTGTGATTTTTCTCATTTTTCTAATTATTTAAATATTAAGGAAAGGATTAAAAAAGGTATTTTTATTTTAATTGCAAATTTATTTTTATAAAATTCATTTGATCATAGAGAACTCCGAAAACTAATTTTTTGAGTTATATTTTAATTGTTAAAAAATCATTTTAGTGTTAAAAAAGGCATTTAACTTAAAAAATCAATTTGAGTTATTAAATGAGCTCTAAATATTTTAAAATTTTTATTTGGAACTCTCTGTACTTCAAATTACAGTGGAGATTAAAAACCAAGTCAGTTAGATGTTTGTGTTGCTCAAAATCAATTTTTAATACATTTTAGGGTTTGTGAAAATTAGGTACATTCTTAATGACTTTGATCACAAAACATTTTCAAAGGTTTCTCTCGCCATAATAAAACTTCCAAAATTTTCTTAAAATTTTCTAAGCAACATGCTAGTTATTATGATTAACTTATGCAACAAATATACATAAACTTGAAAAATATGAATCTCTATTTAGAGATCTTTTTTGACTTTGGAAAAATTAGAGAATATTCCTTAAGATAGAGGCAACAACATGTCAAAATTTCAAGCCATAATAAAATGTCTACATACATGGAGAATCAAAAGCCTCAAAGTAGTGTTGAATTAACTAAAAATAAAATATGCATCACATAAACTTCAAATTATTTCCACATTGCTTTCCTCTGTTCACTTAGCAAGAGGACAATTTTATTTTACTTTTGTGATTTTTCTACACCATGATATTGATTTTTAAAGTTCCCTAATTTAATTTAATGAGAAAATGCCCCAATTTCTCACCCTGTGTTGACATTAAAGTGGTCCACACATCCTCCTCTGGTTAGCTGGGCCTATTTAGTTTGATGATACGTTCACGAACCGTAGTGTCATCCGACCGCATCAGAGCCGCTCATTCAGTACACGCGTGATCCGACAGTCCATGATCTTCCTCCCCGACTAGTTTAAAACCGTAACCGTAGGTTTTCTAAACCTAATTTCTTCCTAGATTCTTCATGGAATTACATGAAATTTGTTTCTAAACGTTCATCCAACCTAGACGAGCACATCTATATGGTTGATCAAGCATAAATTATAAGTTTGCTTCACAATGTCCCAAACCGTGCTTGGATTTAGAGGAAAACGGTTTATACCATTGTCCAAGAGGCTTAGCCTTAATTGGATGCTTGTGGAAGGTTTAGTGGGGTTTGGCGAGCCTCCTGGATGTACCAATTTGATCCTATCTTGGTCTGTTTAGAGCTCCTCCAATGGGTGGTGTGGCTTTGGCCTAGAGATACGTTAGAGTGAATGTGGGATGAGTATTTTATGGGAAAAAACCTCTTTTTATTTGGGGAAGCTCATGGAACAATCAATTTAGAGATTGATTGAGTTTCAGAGAGTGCCTTTTTTTTGGGCTTGAAAATGAGCTATGAAAGTAAGCTCACTGAGAGGGGATTAGAGCTGGAAATTACTGGAGCTAAGGTTAGGGATGTTGGGACAATGATTTAGAATGAAATGGGTAGGATTTTGCTAAGGTTGATTTCAACTCTTCTCTTGGCCGTGGGGGATGACTGCTTAGGTGTTCATGGCCATGGCCACACTCAGGGCAAGTTACAGATATAAATTAACTGCCTTGGTGAGTAAAGGAAGATCCCAAATGACAAATGGCAGTGGGACACATTAGCAAGATTTAATTTGATTTTAAATCAAGTTGGGTGCCCTTGGCCTGGTATTTTCTGGTGACTAGGCCTGCCGGCAAGGACAGGGGAGCTGGGCCTATTGTCAGGTGATGTAGGTGAGCCAGTGAGCCAGGCCATTAAGATGATTCCATGGACTTAGAGAAAGTCTTGAACAAGGCAATATATGCTTTGGCCATATATAGAAGGAGATCCCCCAATTTGGGGATCACTTTGTCCATAACTAAATTAGGTTGGATTAGGTGGGTCTGGGTCAGTCTTAGAGGTCCTAGGTTTGGCTGAGGTGGAGTCAATTAGATAACATTTGATCCAAGTTGTCACATTGGGTTATGGGTCCAATGTGGGTCCAAATGACCAAAGCCTAAACTTTCGGCAAGGTTAGGCATGAATTTGAGCCCAATTGATTGATCCTCATTGTATAAATGTTGGTAATGAAGATTTTTGGTCAAGGATTGAAATGATTTGGAGTTCAACTGAGGGTTCAATTTGAAAGATTTTGGAAATTTGGTCACTTTTGGCATGTTGGGCTAGACTTGGGTCAAGATTGGGCAAGGCTTTGGTTAAGTCCAAATTTATTGTTGAAAATGGTCAATAGGCACCTATTGAAGAGTTTTCAACATAAATCGGTGCCAATTTTGGGGCTAAGGTAATCAATTTGGTGAAATTTGGAGAGAGCCAAATTGGGCCAAAACTAGGGATTTTTGGAACAACAAATTGAAATTTTTGAAATTTTGGAACAGAGCTGTACAACAGCAATTTGAGCTTAGATTTGGTAAATATTAGTCATAAGGAAGGTGAATTTGAGTTTAGAATTGAAATTGAGGGAAATTGGGACCAAATTGATGGACATTTGAGGTGAATTTAAGGAAATTAGGCCTTTAAAGGTAATTTGGGGGTTTTGATCAAAATGGTCAAATTCATCAAATTAGGCCATGTCGTAGTTGAAAAAAATGAAATTGGGAATATTTCAAAGGTTTTGGAAATTTTTGGGATTTTTTGAAATTTTTGAAATTTTGGGCTAAGGAGGGGCATTTTGGTAATTTTGCAATTTTTTGTGACTTTGGGTAATTTGGATGTTTTCAAAAGTTTTGAAATGATTTTTGAAGAAATTTCAGTATTTTGGGTAAATTTAAGAATTTTAGCCAAATTTAGGGTTTCAAGGGTACTTAGGTAATCTAGGGGAGTTTAGGGGCAAAAAGACCAAGTTGGTTATTTTTTATAGAATTGGGGTGGCAACCACCATAAATGAGCTATGGACCAATGGAAACCCTATTTGCGTCATCTGTGTACTGGTCTTAGCCAAACACTAGTGTCGGTGATTATTTTGGGTTTGGTTTGCCCGTAAGAAGCTGTCGGTTACTGGAATCGAAATCTCGTGCCCGCTTCGGAAGGACGTTGAAGTATGAAATCAAACTGACCCCATATTTTGCATAGTTTAAAATGAAAGAGCA
>NEWO01001302.1:74098-93286 GCA_003013225.1 Phalaenopsis aphrodite | reverse complement strand
TACTAAGTATTTAGAGGATGAGAGCAATATGTAGAACTTCAAGTTGAGTGGAGAAGAGTGTAGAATTTCTAATGGTGAGGGTCCTAAATCTAGTCTTCTAAGAATAGTCAACAGGAAAAGTCCTATGGCTAGACCTTAGGCTACTAAATGGGATAAACTAAACCTCAACCAAAAATGAGGTCAACAACTAGCCTAAGGCCAATTCGTTTAGGGGACCATCTACATGAGTCTCCCAAAAGATTAAGGGATCAAAGTCAAGGAATTTTGGGTTTGTATTTGTGAGTGATTGTGAGTACCTTAGCTCTAGAACAACTCCTAGGGTCAACCCTAAGGTTAAGCAGTCCAATAGGAACTCTACTTGAGCTCCCTTATAATGACCCCACCACTAAGTGTTAAAGGTTAGGACCACTATGTGGAACTTCAAGTTGAGTAAACAGGAGTTTGAAATTTCTAATGGTGAGGGTTCCTTTTCTAGTTTTCTAGGAATAGTCACCAAAAAGTCTTATGGCTAGACCTTAGACTACTAAAGAGGAAGAGCTAGACCTCAACTAAAAGTGAGGTCAACAAATGGACCCCCAATAGGTGTGGTGTGCTGGGCAAGCACACCGCCCGTATTGGCGTTGACCGACGAGATCAACAAAACCAACGTAGACTCCTAAGTCAACAAACTTAGAAGGAGGTGTAGAATTGTGTGTGTAATTTGTTTTCACTGGGGATTAGCAGATGAATATTTAATTGAAGTCAATAAGTAGGAACTCTCGTTAGGGAATGGAGAGTTGGTTTTGAGTTATTTGATTTCAGGTGGTCGTAGAGGACGGGAATCAGTATGTAAGTGCTGACTTTGAAGTGAGAATTGAAGTTTAGGTATTAATTTCTGAAGAGGGTCAGATGTTAGGGACTGACCTTGAAACAAAAGGAATCAAAAGTTAAGGACTAATTACAAAATGAAAATCAAAAGTTAAGGATCAATTTCAAAAGAGAATCGGAAGTGAAGGATTGACCTAAAAAGAAGAGAGGAATCAGAAGTTAAGGATTGATTCAAGAATGAGAATTGAAAGTTAATGATCAATCTCAAAAGAGAGTCAGAACTGAAGGACCGACGTTGAAAAGAAGTGAATCAGAAGTTAGGGACTGATTCTAAAATGAGACTTGAAAGTTAATGATCAATCTCGAAAGAGAGTCAAAAGTTAGGGACCATCTTCAAAATGAGTGAATCAAAAGTTAATGACTGATTCTAAACTAAGAATTGAGAGTTAATGATCAATCTCAAAAGAGAGTCGAAGTTAAGGACCGACCTCGAAAAAAGTGAATCGGAAGTTAAGGACTGATTTTAAAATGATAATTGAAAGTTAATGATCAATATCAAAAGAAAGTTGGAAGTTAAGGACCAACCTGAAAAATAAGTGAATCAGAAGTTAGGGACTGATTCTAAAATGAGAATCGAAAGTTAATGATCGATCTCAAAAGAGTCGGGAGTTAAGGACCGACCTCGAAAAGAAGTGAATCAAAAGTTAGAGACTGATTCTAAAATGAGAATTGAGAGTTAATGATCAATTTCAAAAGAGAGTCAGAAGTTAAGGAACGGCCTTGAAAGGAGTGAATAAAAAATTAAGGACTGATTCTAAAATGAGAATTGAAAGTTAATGATCAATCTCAAAAGAGAGTCAAAAGTTTAGGACCGAACTCGAAAAGAAGTGATTCAAAAGTTAGGGACTGATTCTAAATTGAGAATTAAAAGTTAATGATTAATCTCAAAAGAGAGTCAAATGTTAAGGGCCGACCTTGAAAAGAGTGAATTAGAGGTTAATGCCTGATTTTAAAATGAGAATTGAGAGTTAATGATCAAAATCAAAAGAGAGTCGGAAGTTAAGGATCGGCCTCGAAAGGAAGTGAATTAGAAGTGAGGGACTGATTCTAAAATGAGAATTTAAAGTTAATGATCAATCTCAAAAGAGAGTAGGAAGTTAAGGACTGACCTCAAAAAGAGTAATCAGAAGTTAAGGAGTGATTCTAAAATGAGAATTGAGAGTTAATGATCAATCTCAAAAGAGAGTCATAAGTTAAGGACCTACCTCAAAAAGAAGTGAATCAAAAGTTAGGGACTAATTCTAAAATGAGAATCAAAAGTTAATGATCGATCTCAAAAGAGAGTCGGAAGTTACGGACTAACCTTAAAAAGAAGTGAATCAGAAGTTAGGGACTGATTCTAAATTGAGAATTGAGAGTTAATGATCAATCTCAAAAGAGAGTTGGAAGTTAAGGATCGACCATGAAAGAAGAGAGGAATCAAAAGTTAAGGGCTGATTCTAAAAAGAGAATTGAGATTTAATGATCAATCTCAAAAGAGAGTCGGAAGTTAAGGATCAGCCTAAAAAAGAAGTGAATCACAAGTTAGGGTGATTCTAAAATGAGAATTGAAATTTACAAAGAGTTTGTGGTGTTGAACCCATTGATATGTGTCATGTGAAAAGGTTGACATTATTGAGGAAGATATGTGAAATTCTTTAAGGTTTTGTGTGCAGAACGTGATTCTGCAAGGATGTGAAGAGAATTAGTGCAGATAAAGATATTTGTGTTGCACGAGCAAAGAGTAAGAGACCTCAAAATCAAGAAAATCAACTCAACAGATTTATTTTCTTTTCTTGTTGTTTTTATCATGCTTAATTTTTAAAATATGTTTTCCAAAATTTAATTTTAGTTGGTTGATTTTTCAAAAGAGAGTTGTTTTGTTGTTTGCATATTTTTCTTTTTATTTAAATTTTATTATCGTCAACTTTTTTTGGTTTCATTGTTTTGTTCTTTGTTCTTTATAATCTCGAACAAACGCATCGTCCAAGGCTTTTATCCATCACACACAAATGCATTTGTCAAAAAGACAAATTTATGAAAGAAACTTCATTAATTTGTTCCAATAAATGTTACAGATTGAATGTAGGCCAAAGCCTCAAAAAGTACAATATTCTAACTGCATCAAAGTACATCCACAAATGTTCCATGTCAAATATATATCATAAGCTGAGCATGTCTAATACATATCATATCTTCTGTAATGTAGTGCAGTAAAATGGTAATGAACCCTCTGAATGTTTATTCTTGGTGTGACAGGTTTTTGATCAAGCAGGCCTTCTAAGCCATGCTCCATGACAAGAGTTCCATTTTCATGTACTTAGAGGTACAACCCTCTCATAGTTCGTATGGTAGCAGTTTCTCAAAAACTAGATCTGGCTAAAATTCATATGGTATTTTATTGTTGTCGATTCGTTTATAGGTCACAGACACCCTACGGTGTCGCACCCCTTCAATATAGTGTTTGACGACGTTCGCCCCATTTCTTTTAAGGACTAGCACTGAACTAACAGGTAGTGGAATTTCTACAGCTCCTCTAAATTTTCCAGGACAAATGATATCAATTTCATTTCTAATTAGGATGTTGCTTTCACTCATGAATGAGACCGTGTATAAAGGTCTGACAAAGTCAGAGGTATGCCGCCTCCTTCATCATATAAGTTGACGATGAAACTGTTAAGGATGCAGTTAGCTGGCAGTATACTCCATCTGGCCATTTTTTTAATCATCCATTTTATTATTGGAGGCAGTAGATCCACCTGATCGTGTCCGAGATTCCTAGGAGGATTTCCTTGTCTATTGTTGGTAAAGTTGTAGCAGTAGTCGTACTGAATAGTAAATCTCCTCTTTCCTTACATCCACTTTCTTGGCTCAGAGTAGGTTATTTCCATAAGCAGGCCTGCTCGACCTCTATCTTCCAGGTCAAAAGTGCAGTCAAGAATGTTTCATTCATCACTTTTTGGGAAGACCTTGGCGTATAATTCCAATCCCTCTAATATGTTGACGAACCTACCTTACATTTCTTTGTATAATTCGAAGTTTCTTTTGTTCACTTTGTTCACTTTGTTCATCTTATAGTCCTCTGCCATACTGTGAATCAGTGGCTGTCAAGAATATTCCCTCATTTCATCATTGACGGGAACCCAAGCTGGTGCTAATTCTGGCTCTAACGGAATGTGTGACTCGACATCAAAAGGGACATATGGCTCTGGACTCTATGGGACATATTGATCTATTCCCAGTGGGACATATGACTCCCTCATTGGGCAATCGGTATTCTGAGACCCATCATCGGTAGATGCGTACTCCTCTAAGGTGTTTTAGTGCTGTAGGAATAGGACATTACAGTCGGAGCATTCCAAGAATGTCCTTGTAGGTGACGCTCGTGCAGGTATTTCGGCATTGCAGGTCAGGAAACCCGTGTAAAGAACATTTGAAGCTAGTGGTATTTCCAGTTCTGTAACAAACTCGGACTCCTCATCTATAGCAGGCAAGCTGGAAGAGGTTTCTCTCATTCCTGGATCATAAATGTTCCCTTCAAGAATAGGGGTAAAAAAATTCTCTGCCTGTTTCTGACGTCTTCTTTCTTCTCGTAAGAAAGCCCTCTAGATGAATAACATTTCTACGTTTATTTCGTCGTAGTGGAGCATCGGGTAGTCTTTCATTATCAGCAGTGACTAGGCCCCTAATCGGTGTAGCTATCATGGACGGTAGGTGGCTGGGTCCCTTCATCAGGTCTTGTTGTACCATCACATTCTTTCCATTCAGTTATTAATTGTCTTTGGTGGTCAATCTCAACAGTGAGGGCAGCCCTTCCTTTCCCGTCGGCTGACGAAATTAATTAGAGGCCCCTCATAATCCATGTCAACTTGACTAAATTCCATGTCTAAGTCTATAGTGCCGCCTTGCGGCACCATTTACTTTTTGAGTGTGAGGCACCATTTACTAGTTGAGTGCGAGGTTCCAGTCATCTTTAATGACGAAGATCAACCTATGGCCTGACATTTCTCTAAAGACGACAAGAAAAATCTCAGTGAGCTGAAGCTTATCATGAACAAGAACAAAACAAAGTATTTATTAAAGGAAATTTTAGTTTATTTTGGTGAAGAAGTCATTTATTCGTGTATGTATTTTTTTTTAATTTAGTAGGATATTAAGTTTAAAAAGAGAAAAATGAAGTGTGTAATTTTAAAAAAAATTCATTATGTTGAGGTTTATTACAATAATTTTGGACCCAATCACAGACATTTGGCCAAATTCATAACCCCAAAACAATCCAAATTTCAAAATTTCAAATTAAGCGATGGCAAGCAATGTCAGGTTGCATAGTATATCTTTATGTATCATTCGTTGATTAGTATCATGGCTCTTTCACCCCTGAAATCTACTAACTGGTAGGTTCCTCTTGCATAGACCTTTTCAACGAAAAATGTTCCCTTCTAAGTTGGCTCAAATTTTCCACTTATCTTGTGACGTGCAAGAATAAGCCTTTTGAGCACAAGTATGACTTCACCAACTTTGAATGTCCTTGGGCGGACCAATTTTTCACGAGTATGTATCATTTTTTTCTAGTAAATTTCCAAGTGTTGTTGTGCTTCAAGTCATTTTCCCTCAAGATTTCTTCAAGTCTGAGTTTTGCACTTTCTTCCATTGTGAGTTAGTTGGCAACAACTACTCTAACAGACGTTGTTTGAATTTCTCATGGTAGCACGACCTCAGACCCGTACACGAGCATGTAGGGTGTACCCTGAGTGGGAGTCTTGAATGTTGTCAGGTAGGCCCACAAGGCTTCTAGTAACTTGTTGTTCCAATCTCTTTTGTTTTCATCCAATTTTTTCTTTAAAATTTTTACCAATGTCTTGTTGAAGGCTTCAGCTAGACCATTTTCTATGGGATAGTAAATTGTAGAGTATCTCCAATCTATCCCATTTCTTTTGACAAAATTGTTGATTTTTGTGCTTTTAAAGGCTCTTCCATTGTCAGAAATTATTCTTTGCGGTACTCTAAAATGGTAGATGATTTGGATTTTAAAGAATTTACGGACGTGTTATGTCATAACCTCTCGTAACGGTACTGCATCTACCCACTTGGAGAAATAGTATGTAGCGACAAGTGAAAATCTGCGTCCTTTGCAGGATGGAGGGTCTATCGTACCTATTATGTCCATGCCCCAACAGTCGAATGACAACGAGGCAACTGTTGGGTGTAGCACATTCGGGGGTTGGTGTAAGACCACCCCATGCACCTAGCACATGTGACATCTTTTGGCTATATCCATGCAGTTGGACATCATTGCTGGCCAATATTATCTGAGCCTTTTTTATATTCATTTTCATCTTCAGCCCTGACTGGTGAGCGCCAGACAATCCTACATGTATTTCTTTAACAATATTTTGTGATTCAGATTTGCTTAAACATCATAGTCACATCTCGTCAAATGATCTCTTGTAGAGGACATCACAAACTAAGCTTTATGTCATAGCCCTTTTTGTAGTGTGATGTGCCTCAGACTTGTCCTCTGGTAACTTTCAAGTATGCAAATATTCTATCAATGGCTTGTGCAAATCTTCGTTGATATACACAATCGTATTTATCATATCTTCTTCTTTCCAGATCTTATGTAGAGTTTTGAGGTTGATTTGAGACAAAACTTATCTTCCTTGTACTTTAATTTTAATGGAATCCTCCAAAGTACATGCCAGCTCCTTAGCAAGTTTTGCTACAGCTTCGGCATGGTCATTATCTCCCCTAGAAATCTGATAGAAATTCACATTGGGGATCTGCTTCAGCAGCATCATCATGTCTTGATGGTATTCTTCTAGCTATGGTTTTAAAATTTTTTATTGTCCGACGACTTGCTGGAAGACTGGCTGAGAGTCTGATACACCAAAAATATATGGATTTTTAGACCAATATTTTATACTTATTATTGGTTATATTGCACTTTAATGGAAGCTATTTTGATGTTTTCTTACAGGTTGTTGATTTTTAGGTCTTAAAATAAAAACAAAGTAAAAAGGATGAAATTTGGAGTCAAAATGACGTTTTGAGGAAATACTCAGCACGGACAATGCTAAGTTCAGCGTCGACGGCACAGAGCAACACAAACCTGGAAAATTTTTACTCAACTCCGACGGTGCCAAAAGCGGTTTAGACCCCGTTTCTAGATGGTTCGATGTATTTGGATGATTTTTAAACAGTTTTTGGAGGCACCTCTTGGAGAACCGACCTTAGGTATTATTATGGGCCAAATTTCATTAGCAAACGGGCTCTTTTACATTCAGTTTTTGCTTCACAATGTTCCACCACGCCACATTTTCATAATCCATCTTCATTCTACCACCATATTAGAGTCAATCAGTAATTTTGTTTTCATAGTTTAGAGTTTTTGTGGTTAAATTTAGTGTAAAATTTTCTGTAAGAGTGTTGGAGAAGGAGAAAAGTCAGAGTTCTTCTTCCTGCATTTCTAAGGAAATGCTACAAAGGATTTTCTTTGAGTAAGAGTTCTAGATAAGTTTGCTTGTTTTTTTAGTGTTGTATGAGCTTTCTTTTATATATGAAAATTTTTTATTTTATTGTATCTTTCTCATGAAGTCTGAGTAGTTCCCTCTATCATTTTCCCTACTCTGAGATATGGAGAAATGAAGAGATAAAATGAATATGTCATAATTAAAATATAAAATAAATTGTGATGATTTTTCAACTTCGAACTTAATTTACTTTTCAATCTTGTTAATTGATTTGTTAAAATATGTTGTGAAACATATGATCCGGGAAATGGAGTATGAGTTCTATAACAGAGTGAGGGTCACATTTGATTTCATGAAGCAGAAATTCGTTCAAGAAATTAAGTGCAAATAAGTAGGGAAATATTCTTTGTTGTGTGTAGAATTGGAGAATCTTTAGCGTGACAGATTAAAATACCCAATTTGGTCTTAGTATTTAAAAACTAAAGCGAGAGTTAGCCTTCAAGAGAAGGGAAGTGGGAGCTCTGGTGTGGGAGCCAGTATTCCCCCAACCTAGCTACAGATTTAGAGACTAAACTTAAGATTAACCAATGAATTCCTATTCACTGTATCAGGGTAAAAAATTAAGATTGCTCATATTTTGCACAATACATATTATAAACAATTATCTCATCTCAATTCTCCAGAATTTCATTGTCGTGGGAAGGATGCCTTTTCACATAAGAAATCTTGATTACATAAACATAGTTAGTAGATTAGTAATTATTATTAAAAAATTTGATTTCCGTTTTGCTAATAGTTAAGTAATTTAGTTTGGTTAATATATCAACATTCGAAATAATTGATAGTGATTTTTTTTTATTTTCTGTAAATTTCCTGTTAAATTTTTATTATTGCTAACTTGCACCTTCCCCGTGGGATCGATAATTTAGGCTTAAATAAAAAGTCCATTATTACTTGATAATAATATGTATATTTTTGTAGAATCTCATTATTAATTTTCTATAATTATATATATTTTACACAGCTTACTTTTCGTATAGGGATCAAGTTTTTGGCGGTGTAGCGGTGTCAGGTTTATAAATCCTTTTATATCAAAATCGGGAACAAGTTTTTGGTGTCATTGTTGGGGAAGCTCACAGTTAAATTTAATTTAATTAATTAGTTTTGATAAATTTGGAAATTTAGATAATATATATATACAAAACATATAAAAACAAAAAAAAATCAAAAATCAAAAATAAAAAAAGAAATTTAATTAAGATTTTATTTTTAAAGAATTTTACTTTGTTTACTTTATTTGTTTATTAGAAATATTAGATCTAAGGATTTAGTACCTTACTATTCAGAATTAAAACGTACTATTAGAACGATTTGAAAACAACAAAGAGAAGTTAAGAATTTGAAAGAAATGACAGGTAATAAATTCAATAAATGATAATCGACAAAGACCTTTAAAAGATTATCTGAATCCGACACCATATGAACTTCATTTAACTATTCAAAATCCTGATGTTGCTACTAATTCATTTGATCTTAAACTTGCTATTATCCAAATGATAAAAAATAATCAGTTTGGAGGATCACCTACTGAAGATCATAACTTACATCTTGCTAGTTTTCTTGAATTTTTTGCTACATTTAAATATGACGGAGTGTCTAATGTGCTACATCTAAATATTCTTGGTTAAATTCATTAGCACTTGGATCTATTAGAATTCGGGGAGAACTATCATAAAAGTTCTTGACTAAATATTTTTTACCCTCGAAAATCGCTAAGCTTACAAATGATATTACATCTTTTTGGCAGTTTGAAGGGGAATCAATATATGAAGCCTGGGAAAGATTTAAGGATCTCCTTAGAAAATGTCTGGACCATGCTTTGCTAGATTGGTTAATAATTCAAACCTCTTACAATGGATTAGTAGGATCATTAAGATCTAGTATTGATGCTGTTGCGGTCGGATCATTAATGTCTAAACCTTTTGATGAAGCATATTCTTTAACTGAAGAAATGACTACTAACAATTTTCAATGGCCCTCCAAAAGGGTAAATCCTAACAGAGTAGCCAGTATTCATGATTCTGATGTATTGTCTATTTTAGCATCCCAAATTGCTGCTATTTGTACAAAAGATTGATCAAATAGGAGTGAACTATTCTAAAATACCTCCCAGTATTAGAGAAAAATTCACTAGGACAAATTATTGATACTCAACCATCTTATGAAACCTTAAACTCTATAAATAATTAAAATAACAATCCCTATTATAACTATTTTAACTCTAGATAGAAAAATCACCCTAATTTTAGTTGGAATATTTATAATAATTTGGTGAATCCATCTGTAAATCAGAACAATCAAGGAAATCCTAATTTTTGACGTTATTATCCTCCAGGATTTAACTCCAATCCTAACCCAAAAATTATGAAAAAGAAGTTGACGATGGAAGAAGTGATGTTGAATAGAGAAATCAAATACAAAATCAAGGGGCTGCTATTAGAAATATTGAAAATCAATTAGGACATATTGCTACTGCACTTATTAACAGACCTTCTGTAATTCTTTCAAGTACTGTGGAAGTTAATCCAAAAGATCAAAATAAAGAACAAATTAATATTATTCAATTACAAAGTGGAAAATAAATTGAAACGAGAATCCAAAGAGAAACTGAAGTTGATCAAGAGAAGGAAGAAATGGAAAATGATCAACAGAAAAATGAACAAACACAAGTTCCTTTAGAAAAATTATTATATCTGTTTCCTTAAAGACTGAAGCAAAAGAATAAAGATTTACAATTTACAAAATTTTTGGAAATTGTTCAGAAGTTAACAATAAATATTCCTTTTGTTGAAGCTTTGGAACAAATGCCAAGTTATGTAAAATTTATGAAGGATGTACTAAATAAGAAAATGAAGTTTACAGATCATGAGACCATTGCACTCAGTGAAGTGTGTAGTGTTATTATTCAGAAAAAATTTCCTGAAAAATTAGAAGATCCTGGTAGTTTTACTATACCTTGTGCAATTCGTGGAAAGTTTTATGGAAAAGCTTTATGTGATTTTGGAGTGAGTATCAATCTTAGGTCCTTATCAATTTTTAACCATTTAGATTTGGGAGAAATTTCCCCCACTACTATAACTCTTCAGTTAGCTGATCAATCAATAACTTTTACAAAAGGTGTTATAGAGGATGTACTAGTAAAAGTGGACAAATTTATTTTCCCTGTAGATTTTATAGTATTGGATGTGGAGGAAGATAAAGAGATTCATATTATTTTAGGGAGACCATTTCTTGTAACAGGATAAGATGTAATAGATGTACAAAAAGGAGAATTTATAATGAGAGTTAATGATCAAGAAGTAAAATCTAATATAGCAGAAGCTATGAAATATCCTACAATAAAAAAGACAATGAATGTTTCAGGATGGAAGTAGCTGATTATCTAAGTAATGAACAATTTAAGAAAAAATTCAAAGATAAATTTAAGTGAGGAGAAATTTTTTAGAATGAAGATGAAATTATAAAAGAAGATTTGGATTATATTCAGGGCAAATTTAAAACGTTAGACTTGTTTGAAAACGATAGTAAAAATCTTATCCCTTCAACTATTAAACCACATAAACTTGAATTAAAGATATTACCTGCCCATTTAAAGTATGTATTTTTAGGACAGTCATGTACATTGCTGGTTATTATATCTTTTCGTGTTAATTGAGATTCAGGAACAAAAGTTAATAGAAATGTGGAAAAAGTATAAAAAGGCTTTTGGATGGAGTTTAACAGATATTAAAGAAATTAGTCCTTTAATTTGTATGCACGGAATTTTATTAGATGAACAATATGAACCTAAAGTTGATACTTAGAGAAGATTAAACCCAATAATGAAAGTTGTTAAAAAAGAGATTTTAAAGTGGTTCGATGTTGGAATTATATATCTTATTTTAGATAGTGCTTGGGTTAGCCCAATTCACAGTGTCCCGAAGAAAGAAGGAGTGACTATTGAAGAACATGAGAAAAATGAATTAATACAAATAAGACAAGTAACTGGTTGGAAAATTTGCATTGTTTATAGAAAATTAAATATGGCCACTAGAAAAGATCACTTTCCTTTACCCTTTCTAGACCAAATGTTGGATAGATCGGCAGGGAATAAGTATGATTGCTTTTTAGTGGATATACTGATTATCACCAAATTCCAATTGCTCTAGAGGACCAAGAGAAAACAACGTTTACAAGCCCATATGAAACATTTGCTTTTCATAGAATGTCTTTTGGACTATGCAAAGCACCTGCAACATTTCAAAGATGTATGATGTCAAATTTTTAATAATTTTATAGAAAATTGAATGGAAGTGTTTGTGGATGATTTTTTTGTATTTGGGACTTTGTTTGAATTATGTATAATAATTTAGAAAAAGTTTTGGAAGTATGTGAAAAAGTCAATTTAGTGTTAAATTGGGAAAAATGTCAATTTATGGTTGCAGGAGGCATTGTACTCGGGCATAAATATTCTGAAAAGGCATGGAGGTAAATCCTGCAAAAATCCAAGTTATAGAAAAATTATCACTGCCTACTAGTGTTAAAGGGGAGAGAAGTTTTTTAGGACATGTTGGTTTTTATAGGCGCTACATAAAAAAATTTTCAAAAATAATTAAGCCTCTACGCCAACTTTTTAAAAAAGATAAAAATTTTGATTTTAATGAAGAATGCATAAAATCATTTGAATTATTAAAGAAACAACTAGTCACTACACTGATAATAGTACCACCTGACTAGGAGAAACCATTTAAAATAAAGTGCGATGCTAGTAATTATGCTATTGGGGTTGTATTAGGAAAAAGGCACGATAAAGTTTTTAAAGTTATATATTATGCTAGTAAGACTCTAAATGAAGCTCAAATTAATTATACTACTACTGAGAGAGAGTTATTAGCTATTGCTTATGCCTTTATAAATGTAGACCTTATTTAATTGGAATTAAATGTATAGTGCATACAGATCATTCTGCAATTAAATATTTAATTCAAAAGAAGGATGCTAAACTAAGGTTAATTAGATGGATACTTCTATTGCAAGAATTTGATTTTACAGTGATTGATAGAAAGGGAAATGATAATCAAATAGCTGATCATTTGTCTAGGATAGAAAAATAAATATTAACTAATTTTGCAAATGAAATTTTAGAGAATTTCCGTGATGAACAATTATATAGTACTGATGAAATGGATGTACCATGGTATGCTGATATAGTAAATTATATGGTAAGTAATATTCTACCACCTGATATAAAAAACAATTAAAGAAGTTTATATATGATTCAAAAAACTATTTTTGGATGGCCCATATTTATATAAACAATTTAAAGATCTAATTATTAGAAGATGTGTGCCTTATGAAGAAACTCAACTGATAATTGAAAGATGCCATGATTTTGAATTTGGATGACATTTCAGAACAAATAGAACTACAAATAAAATTTTACAACCTGGATTTTATTGGCCTACTATTTTTAAAGATGTTAATGAATATATTAAAACATGCGATAGATCTCAACACATAGAAATTATATCTAGAAGAAATGAAATGCCTTTAAATTACACATTGGAAGTTGAAATTTTTAATGTGTGGGGATTAAATTTTTTGAGACTGTTTATGCCTTCATTTGGAAACTTATATAGATTACTTGATGTTAATATATGTTAAAATGGATTGAAGTTATTGTTGTACCTAGATGTGATGCTCCGAGTGTTTCTAAATTTTTAATTAAAAATATTTTTACAAGATATGGAATGTCGAGAGTAATTTTTACAGATGGAGGATCAAATTTTAGGAATAAGAGAATCAAAAATTTAATTAAGAAGTATGATATTATGCATAGATACTTTACAGCTTATCATCCTTAGACTTGTGATCTAACAGAAATATCAAATCGTGAAATTAAACGCATTTTAGAAAAAGCTGTAAATCCTTATAAATTAGATTGGTCTACTAAACTTGATACTGCATTATGAGCATTCAAAACTTCTTATAAGTTTCCTATAGGAATGTCCCCATACAGACTGATACTTGGAAAAACATGTCACTTTTGTGTAGAATTAGAGCATAAAGTATTTTGGGCTATTAAGGAATTTAATTTTAATCTAAAAGATGTTGGTGAGAAAATATTATTGCAACTCAATGAACTTGAGGAGATTAGAAATGAAGCATATGATAATGCAAAAATCTATAAAGAGAAAATGAAAATATGGCATGATCGGAAGATTATTCAAAAGAAATTTGAACTTTGACAAGAAGTTCTATTATATAATACAAGATTGAGATTGTTTCCAAGAAAACTGAAATCCAGATGGTTAGGATCATTTATAGTGGTTAAAGTTTATCATTGTGGAACTGTTGAGATTAAAGATCCTAATACTGGAAAGATATTAAATGTTAATGGGCATCGTTTCAAACACTATTATGAAGGACACATACCTTAATTTAAAGAAGTTTTAATGTTAAGTACACCTAAATAAACAAATGTTATGTCAGGCTGACGAAGTTAAACCAAGCGCTTTGTGGGAGGCAACCCATACTTATATGTCTATGTATTGTTATTTAGTTTGTTAAGTATCTTTTAAATTGGTAGATAATAATCCTACTAAATTTCTTTTATTATAAATTAAGTTCAATATTGGTAATGGAAGAAATGTTGGAATTTAATTGAACAAAAAATTAAAATTGCAAAAATTTGGCCACTGGTGTCGATAGCGCCCAAGAAAATGGATCTCAGCGCCGGCAACGGCCATCGGGAGCGGCGGCGGTGCCAAGAGCGGTTGGACGGTTCCTACAATTTTTTTCAGACTTTGGCGAGATTTCCCTCCATAATAACCGTCGAGAGGTGTTTTTAAAGTCTCAAAAACAACCTAGGATGCCTAAAAACTTTCTATTTTTGGATTACATGGCTTCCAATTCCTGAAATACTTCAAGGTATGTAGTTTTCAATAGAAGAAAGTTTATTAGTTTCAAAAGTTAGAGATTAAACGATAAAGTTATTATGAAGAAGAGATTTATCAAGTAAAAAGGATTTGTTAATCATGGGTTGATCAATCCAAGTGCACTAGTTGACAAGATTATTCTGCAAAGGCAATGAGAAGTTCTGTGTTACACTACTGTTGCGGTTGTTGTACCTGTAGTGAAGGAGTTCTATGCAAATCTACATGGAATTACACAAGGAGTTGTCTTCGTACGAGGTAAGGTTGTACCATTTACTCCTACGAGGATTAAGAAATTGTACATGATAGAATGTATTACATTCTGTCATTATGAAAATTTCATTCATACTCAAGATTTGATGCAAGATATTTATAATTTTCTAATTGATGAAAGTGATATGTGTGAAGTACAAGATAAAGGATATATTAGTTTTCCTGCTTCATTACTAAATCTAATTTCAAAACTGTGGCATTTCTTTATTTGTGTAAAATTACTCCCTATTATGAAGATTAGCATAGTCACCAAGGAGAGTGTTATTTTAAACTAATGTATTCAAATGGAGGAACCTATTGATATAGGTTCAATTATATTTAAATATGTGATGGTAATCATTATGTATGGGTCAATTTATGGACTTGGGCATTTTTCAACTATTTTTCTGATTTGCAGTCACTCCCAAGTGCCATTTGAAAATTGGGAAAAAGTTTTACTACCGTGGGAGTCCATGATTCCTATTGATGATCAGTATTTTGGTAACAGAAATGAAGCACTAAATGCTATTATAGATCATTCTTCACCTTCTTCAACTCTTTTAATGCCCCCAACAGTTGGAAGTTCGCTTACTTTAGAGAAGAAAAAGAAGAATATTGAAAGAGAACTTTAGAGTATTAGGAATGCAGTGGGAGATCTCAAACATCTTTTTGATCACTTAGATTGGAGAATAAAAGAGAATTTTGATCACACTGGAATTTTTGAAGCAGGATTAGTTCGAATGTTTAAAAAAAAGGGGTGGATCGAAGAAAATTTGACAGATCAATTCCTGTACCGATTTTTCTACAATCTATATTTTCATTGCCAATCTATGAGAGATATTAGAGGAGGTGAAAGCACTGAAAATGAGGTTGAATGATTGAAGTTTGTGAATTCTCTATTTGCTTAAAAGTGTTTATGTGTTTAGTGTAATTGTGTTTATTTGGTTAGGTTTTATTTAGTTTGTTTTTGCTTAAGAATTCTGAACTTTGATTATGTGTATAGTTTTGTGTCAGCGTTTAGTGTTGTGTCTTGATTTCGATGCTGATTTATAATTAGTTTGCTTAATAGGTGTGAATGTGTGATTTGTGAAATGTGTTTGTAAAAAGTGTATTTTCATATATAAAAGACAGTTTGTTGTTGTTAGTGAAAATGATTGTTTGTGAAATGTATATTTATGAATTTAGATAAAAATTTTTGTTTAAAAATACTAAAAACTTAGGCAAAAATTGAAAGGAAATTCAAAATTTGAAAATCAAAATAGTGAATTTCGGTCCTTCAGCGCCGACGGCGTTGGCATCGGCGCCAATGATGCCTTCGACCCGAGAGCGACGAATTAACCCTTTAATTTGTGTTTTTCACCGTAAACCTCCATTTTTACCCCTTAAGTCACCTTCAACCTTTGGTTTCGTAGCTAGGACTTGAATTTGGGCAAATTTGAGGCGATTTAGAGGCAAAGGAACTTCAGATTTCATCTTCTCTAGGTTAGAGCTACACTTTAAAGTAAAAAATTTTTATTTTCACCAAAAAATTTTATCACATTGACTAGATCCAAAATTTTTAAATTTTTTTTGAGAGATTTTGAGAAATTGCTATGGTGAATAACTCTTACTTAGTGGATTTAAGTTTAAAGTGATTTACATTTTGATTTTCAAAACTTTAGAGATTTATTCAGATTTTTTTTCAAATTTTTCTAGATTTCCTATGACACCTAGATCGAGCAAAAGGAAAGTAGAATATGACAAGCAAAGGTATATTAGCTTTAGAGCCAGTGCTTGATTTCATAGTCTTCAAGAAAATTAAAAAGTGATTCAGGACCGAGGTTTTAAAAATCCATGAGGAGAAGATGAACGATTGATTATCGCTTGACAGTAGGAAAACTTCTTTTATTTTTTTGTTGAGGCTAGGGATATTCATTCTACTTATATAATCCCTACTTTTAGTGAGCCTACTTCAAATCAACCCAGCAATAGGGAGTTGTTGGACCATATGATGATTCAATAGGGAGATATTTTAAGGACGGATCGTAAGATTGAAAATATGGAGGCCAGAAATGCTCACACTGATGATCTAATTCATCAGAAATTTGAGTATGATGCTGCTTATGATTATGCTTTAGTGAGATACCTGAGGGGTGACCATATAGTTTAGTTCCTTATTCACCCTACTTATGCTCCATATCAGCAACAGGAGTTAGATGTCAATGATAAGGAAGGTGATGATTGATGATCTTTTTGTTTGTTTGTTTGTATCTGTTTGTATTGTGTGATTGTATTGTTTGTGTTATGTTATTGTTCAGACTTTGTTGTTATGTTATGTGAAACTGTATTGTGGAAATTTTTTTTTCTTTTTTAGAATTTAGTTTAGTTCTGTTGTTCTTTTCAACACTTTGTTATGTATTGTGACTAGCTCATTCTCAGCAAATTTTATATGTATTATGTGCAATTTAATGTTTTTAGCCTTGTAGTTTTCATATTAGCACCTGCAGTATTTCAAAATTTATATTAAAAAATCAGAATCTCCAACAGATATGATTTTTTTTTATATAATGCTTTCTTTCACCCTTCATTTTTAAAGTTCTTCATGTAAAAAAAATTCTTTTAAAAATCTATGTTTGTGAGGGGTGGGGGGGCGGGGGGAAGAAAAAAAATCATTTTTAGAAAGAGAGAAAGAACTTAGGTTTATTTTCCTCACTTAACTAAATTTTCAAAATTTTAAAGCTAACATGACCTTTCGTACTAAGGGTTAACTCTGAATAACTATATTTATGTTTGTAAATATATAGTAAATTTATGTAAAAATTTTCAATAATAAAGGTTAATTCTAGGTGCTAAAATATTTTGTAAAAGAGAATAAAAATTTGTTTTTCTATTTTTAGTAAAGAAAATTTGTATTTTTGAAATATTAAAAAAATCTTAAGAGATTCATGTATAAGGAAAAGAATTAAACTTTATGAAATCTTTAAGTCAATATAAATTTGTTAAGTGAAGAAATGTAAAAAGTTATTAACTTTATGAATAGGATAATGAAGTTCAAAATCTTTAAAGGCTATTCAGATATTGTAATCCTCAAAAAAAAGGAAAGAAAAAAAGAAAAGAAAAAAAAAGAAAAAGAAAAGATGTGGGGAGAAGCTTGAGGAGATGCCTATTTAAAAATTGGCTTCACTTGAATAAACTTAAGGAAAAAGACTCAGATACATTTTCTAAACTTTTGTTTTAATATTAACTTAATTATTAATAAAGTTTTTTTCTTATAAATTTCTTAAGTGACTTTCATATAACAAATTGCAATTTTTCTTGAAATAAATAAAGGATCAAAAACCTTAGACTTAATTATTGAATATCTTTACACCTTTAGTATTAACTGGAATTATTTTAAATTTTTCTTAAGTTAAACTATTATGTTTAGAGAATTAAAGTTTGGTAGTCTAAAAGTTAAATTCTTTACCATAAGTCATACTTTTATGCAGTAGAGAAGTTACTAGAGGACAAGTAAAATATAAGTTTGGGGGATTTTGATACACAGAAAATATATACATTTTTAGACCCATATTTTATATTTATTTATGGTGATATTGCACTTTAATGGAAGCTATTTTGATGTTTTTTGTAGGTTTTTGATTTTTAGGGCTTAAACCAAAAAGGATAAAATTTAGAGTCAAAATGATGTTTTTGAGGAAATACTCAATGCCGGCAGTGCCAAGGTTAGCTCTGATGGCGCAGAACAACCGAAAGCTGGAGAATTTTTACTTAGCGCCGATAGCGCCAAACTAGCACTAACAGCGCCAAAGGCAGTTTAGACCCCATTTCTAGAAGATTCAATTTATTTGGACAATTTTTGAAGAGTTTTTGGAGGCACCACTTGGAGAATAGACCTTAGGTTTTATTTAAGGTCGAATTTCATTAGAAAACGGGCTCCTATACATTCATTTTTCGCTCCACAATGTTCCACCACACCACATTTTCTTAATTCATCTTCATTCCACCACCATATTTGAGTTAATGAGTAATTTTGCTTTCATAGTTTAGAGTTTTTCTGGTGATATTTAGTGTGAAACTTTNAATATGGAGGCCAGAAATGCTCACACTGATGATCTAATTCATCAGAAATTTGAGTATGATGCTGCTTATGATTATGCTTTAGTGAGATACCTGAGGGGTGACCATATAGTTCAGTTCCCTATTCACCCTACTTATGCTCCATATCAACAACAGGAGTTAGATGTCGATGATAAGGAAGGTGATGATTGGTGATCTTTTTGTTTGTTTGTTTGTATATGTTTGTACTGTGTGATTGTATTGTTTGTGTTATGTTATTGTTCAGACTTTGTTGTTATGTTATGTGAAACTGTATTGTGGAAAACTTTTTTTCATTTTTAGAATTTAGTTTAGTTCTGTTGTTCTTTTCAACACTTTGTTATGTATTGTGATTAGCTCATTCTCAGCAAATTTTATATGTATTATGTGCAATTTAATGTTTTTAGCCTTATAGTTTTCATATTAGCACCTGCAGTATTTCAAAATTTATATTAAAAAATTAGAATCTCCAATAGATATGAATTTTTTTTATTTAATGCTTTCTTTCACCCTTCATTTTTAAAGTTCTTCATGTAAAAAAAATTCTTTTAAAAATTTAAATTTGTGGGGGG
>NEWO01001302.1:54238-65880 GCA_003013225.1 Phalaenopsis aphrodite | reverse complement strand
ATTTTTTAAAAATCAAAATATAACTCAAAAAAATTATGAAACTTAGTTTTTTTAGTTCTCTGTAATTAGGGATATTTAATAAAAATAAAATAATATTTAAAATAAAAACTTGATTTTTAGCCTATTTTAAATATTTAAATAATTAAAAATTCATAAAAATCACAAAAATCATAAAACTCATGGAAGAACTCTAAATTGCTTCTTAATCACTTAGGAATAATTAGAATATTTTTCTTGATTTTCTAAATAAAGATATTGAATTTCAAAGCTTAAAAATAATTTTTAAGGGCTAAAAATGAGTTTTTCACTAAAAATAATTCCAAAAATAAAAAAATAAAAAAAATGTGAAATTTACTCCTATAAGTTCTCTAATCTTAGAGAGATTTTTCAAAAGTATAAAACTTAATTTTCAGCATTTAAAATATTTTATTTTTATTAAATATCCCATAAATTAAAATAATTCTAATAAATCACAGAAAATTCAAAAAATTATGAAATTTGATGAAAGGGCTTATCTGGTCTAGATCTACCTTCAGTAAAAATTTCAAGGGATTAGAATTTACCTTGGTCAAGTCAGGAATTTTCTTTGGAAAATACTATTTTTGAATGAAAATAATTATATGAAATAAATTAAATTCTAAAAAATCACATTTACTCCTCTGATGTCTTAATTGACCCATGAATGAGGTAGTATAAAAATTTCAAAGTCATTTGAATTGAATTTGATAAATTATGAAGTATTAGAGACATAGGGGCAAATGTGTAATTTTGGAAATTTAGCCTTAATTAACATTTAGGCTTAAGTCAAGGAGGGTAATGGGTAACCTATGATCTTAATCAATTTATTTGATGCTTGAAACATAAGGGGTTAATTGGTAGAAACCAATCTCACTTTCCTCATTAAAAAGATAAGTTAATAAATTTCTAAATTATTAAAATTTGGAAGTTTATTAAAATTAAATGATCCTGAACTTAGGGGTATGAATTTTGAAGTCAATAATTAATCAATTTAATACCCCTATTCTAATTTTAAACAAAAAATTTAAATCATAAATCATGACCACTTAAAGCTTAACCTTTTCAAAACTATTTAAGACACTCACCTATGTCTTAAGGGCTTAGTGGTGACTGAGGCCAAATCAAAATTGACTAAATGAGAATTAGAAAAATAAACATAATTAAATCAAACATTCTTGAAACACTACTAAGCCCAATTAGGATTAAAAATTTCACCAAGTGTTCAAGTTACACTAACTTCCCCTTCAAGGGTCTTCACCCACATAATACTTAAATTGGATCATAAGTGATAATTACCATATTTTTAGGGATAATTGAGACATCAATGTTCACTGGGCATTAAGGGTATTTATAGGATGAATTATTAAGTAACATAATAAGTTTNCAAATAAAATTGGCAGGATAAAATACTTAATTTTTTTTTCTTCTCAAAACTAAAGCCAAACATTAGGATAGCTTGGGAAGTCACTGAGGTTCTCCTCTGGATCCATGACATCCCCTAGTTCTTTCTCCTTTGGATTCTATAATAAAATGTTCCAGATTTGAACCAATCCCCTTTCACACCTCTACGTTCGATCTCATTGAAGAGTCCTACCCTTTGGTCATTTAAGATGTAATTAACTATAAGGGCTTGCCCTTACGGGAGGCAAGTCCGAACCCAGCTTAATATAAACCCTATTTAATCCTGTATATTAAATAGGGGAACTTTTCGGCAAATACAAAGGTTTCCCAGACCAAACGGATGTCATACTTTCCTTAGTTTATTTTATCGAGCCTCATCCTCAAGTTTTGTGTTTATCCTTCAGGATAGATACAGGATTTAAGGTACAGTGCTCTTTCATTTTAAACTATAAAAAATATGGGGTCAGTTTGATTTCATACTTCAACGTCCTTCCGAAGCGAGCGATGGGATTTTGATTCCAGCGACCAACAGCTTCTTACGGGCAACTCCCCACAAACCAATCTACATTCAAATAACACCGACAACTTCTGGCGACTCCGCTGGGGATATATTTTTCTCCCCATTCAAATTAAGAAATATTATTTTCACACATTGATAATATGTCCATGTCCCTCTTGGACCAAATTACCCTTCCTCCATTGGCATACTTTACTCATTTTTGTCTTGGGAAGGTATGATCAACTCCTTGGACTTCAGGACTAGCTGTTCAACCACTTTTGAACAGAGGGGTTCAGAAGGCCATTAAGGACTCTTTAAATTTTTTTATAGGGTCAGATCCCCAATACGTGTGTCAGTGGACTAATTCCACCTGGGCATTCTCTGCCACTAATTGGGTCCCACACTGGGTCCTAAAATTTCTTCACATCTCCCTTCTAAATTTGATTTGTTATTCTGTAAATTAAACCAAATCGTGTTGTGTTGCGGTCACTTTGTTATTTTCTTATATTAATTAAATTTTACACCTTTTTAAACAAAGATGTTATAAATACCCATAAATTAAGACCCGCCTCGTCTACAGATCAACCTCTATTTTCGGTTTGCACTAAAGATTACGAGCCTTTTTGGCCATATAACTAACCCTAAAACTTTCTATTCTAAAGCCCGCTGCAATGGCCTACCAAATGCTGACCTTTTCCTGCAACCTGCCAACGGACCGCAGCGCCCGTAAAGTCGCTCCCACCATCAAGTTCAGAGCTGGATTTGAAGATCTCGGGGTTATTCTCGGAAACACCCCGTTCGAGCTAATGAAGATTGCTGCTCCGAAAATACAAGAACCATCTACAGAATTCAATTTAAAATGCCTTCAGGACTTCCCTGCTTGCAAAAAGGCTAAAGCTACTGCTGTCGTGACACCCGTCAAACCTGCTATCCTTGCTGCTGCTAAGGGGAAAGAAGTGATGATCGTTGAAGATCCAACTGAAGGGTTAACTGTCCCACCACCCATGTTAGAAATCGGGTCAAGCTCAAGGACTGTACCACTGACCCAAACTCAAAGGAGGAACCGCAATAGAAGAGTTCGGAGGATCATCAAAGCCCAAACTCCTGAAAACACACCCATTGAGGAGGAGCCTCATCAAATTGAAGAGGTGTTACCAGAAATTTATCCACTCCTACGAGGGAGTAGATTCCATCCTCTAACTGATACAGATGGATATGAGAGTATCCGGAAGATTTTTGTCGCATTACCATCACTCCGTGGATACAGTGAGGAGGAAAGGAAGTTCACTCCTACCACTCGAGTTAGCATAGTTTTCAGAAGGCTTGCTACCAAGGAAGAATGTTCTGTTAGTGAATTACTTAAGCAAGTGGGACATGCAATTTCCCCTTGTATGAAAAAAGAAATTTTGAAGGATGTTAAGTCCGTTAGAAAGTCTCACAAGTCAACTGAAAAAGTCATCTACCCATATTCCCGTCTGGTTCCGTTTGGGATACCGAGTTGATACTGCTTTAGTCACCACCGATCATACCACCACTAGGACCGCAGGTCGCCGACCGATTTAGTGGAGACTGGGTACGAGGATCTTAACCATCATTCCTGCAATCCCGGAAAGAAAGGCAAGTCAGTTACCTGACACTGTAGCCGGTCTACACCACGGGGAAAATACCTTCCCTTGACATAATGATGTCTCTACTAAGACGTCTCGTTCTAAGACATCATCGTCAAAAAAGAAGAGGGTATGGGTACCCAAGGTCGCTACACCGATACAGTTCAGTGAGCCTGCAAGACAAGAACTAAGACAAGTGCATGAAATTTCTAACATCGTTCCGAAAATAGCCAGAGAGATGGAGGAACAAGTAGAGCATGTCCATCAAGGACCTCCAATTCTTAAAGCAATCAAGGAATCAATAATTGAAGAGAAAGTTGAGAAACTCAATATTGAGATTTCCAAGTTAGCTCGAGAACATGGAGTTTTCGTCAATAGTGACAAAGAAGATTTTGATTACAGTGATTACTTAGACGACAATTTCATGGAAGTCCATCTAATCTAAACCAGAGCTACAAAATTTGCTCACGAGGCTCAACCTCACACCGAAGAGAACGCCGTATATGAGCTGTGTAGGGCTATCCTCCTAAGGGATGAGCAAGTCAGCCTACTAGAGAAAAGAATAGAAGAAATGACTGCAGCTATGGCCGCCATGGCCACCATTCAGGGGCAATCGCAAGCACCAAGATTAGCTTCTCCAGAGATTAATCAGCCAGAAATCATACACATCACAGATGAAAGAAGGGAGGCTACTTCGACAGACAAAAATGAACAACCAAAGAAGGATTCTTCGTCAGGTGCCATGCCAGAAAAGGAATTCAAGCAAATGGTTGAACAAGTGCGGGATGCCTTAGCCCAATCCAAGGGCGGTGCATCAATTTTCAAGTGTAGAACTTACCCGGAGGAGTTTGATGTTGTGCCTTTCTTCAAGGGTTTTGTGGCCCCAAACTTCAAGATATTCAACGGGATTGGAAATCCTAGACAGCATATAGCGCATTTCCGAGCCAGTTGCGACAACACAAGGAATAACGAGGCTCTACTCTGCCAGCAATTCGTAAGTAGCTTGTTAGAGATTGCTTTTGACTTGTACGCTGACCTTCCCAATGGGTCAGTTAAAAATTTTTTTGAGTTGGAACAGTTGTTTGTGAAAATATTTGTCGAGGCGCAGCATCATGTGTCTATTGGAGAGCTCATGATAGAGAAGTAAAAGCCCAGCAAAACCTTGGCAGACTATATTTTGAGGTACAGAAACCTAAGCATGAAATGTAAACCTCAGTTATAGGAACATCAAGTGATTGAGATTCTACTCAAAAGCATTCATGGGCTAGTAGCTTTTATGCTTAAGGGACTCACTATCAAATCCTTTGAGAAACTACTCAGTAAAGCTAGCTGTCTTCAAGAAGAAATGAAGCACGTGGAACCACATAAAAAAGCTAAGGTGACCAGGGTGTTCGAAAAGAAATTAGGAGTAGTCACAACTGTCGACAAAGGAAAGCAGCCGATAAAGATATATGTAGAAGAGCATCGCCAGTCTTTATCACAGTACTCTCAGAAACAAAGCAGTCAATCCAACCAACGGCCGCCTTAAGAGAGATCACCTTGAACGAGAGATCACCTCGAACAATGGGTAGAAGAATATCCCTATTAGAGCGACAGAAAGTTGTGTATTCTTTTAAGGATGAAGCCATACCTAAAATATTTAAAAGCCTGATGAAGGAACCAAAATTCAAACTACCTGATCTAAAAAAATCCGAATAGGTAGATAAGAAGAATGAACCAAATTATTGCCCATACCACCGGTTGCTTGGGCACACTATGAACAAGTGTTTCGTCTTTAAGGACTGGCTCGAGAAGAACCTCAAGAAAGAGAATATAACAATCTCGAAGGAGTATTTGAGAGAACATGAAAAAGTTCCATAAACATGATTTCAGCAGAGTCAATCTCTCTAATTGATCTGTATGTTGGAGCAGATGGATGGAGTACAACTTGGGATGAACTCAAGAGGGTCCTTAATTAAATACAGGATTCATCAAAACAAGCTTCTACAAACACTGGAGAAGAATGGAATGATGTCTAGAGCAGATCGTCTAAGAAGATACTAAACAAGATACAGTCTACATTAAAACAAGCCTCCATTCAGAGTCCGCAACATACCGAGCCCGAGATGAAGATTTCGCTAGAAAATTCGTCATCGCCAAGGACAATGAGCAAGAAGAAGAAAAGCGTCACTACCAAGATTGATAGCACGGGGGGTAGGATAGGGGCTGCCTTTACTAGATTGGTTGTCTCGGATTCGGGGAAGAAAATTCTCTAACCCTTGACTTTGTATGATTATCTTTTTGTCCCTCCGGGGTCTTGTGAATACAATGATTGTGATTTCAGATACGTTTTGACTATTTCTAGTGATAAAGTAACTGATTATGACCCATCTATAAGTGATCTCGATCTCCAAAATGATCCTCAAATCATACTCGAGTCTAATGAACTTGTTGTTAAGTCCAAAGAGGACATTAACGATATCGCTTACGACAGCACCGATAACGAAGAGCCAATTCTCGAGCATCACGGTACACCTCTTACCATTAACTTTGATCTTTCCGATGAAGAAGAAGAGACACTAGAAGATTCAATAATGATATCTCAAGAAGAAGAAGTCACAGAAGTTAACTTAAGAAGCGGAAAAGTGTTACCACCAAGAACAGCTCCAACAGACAAAGGAAAACAGATAATGACTCGAGAAGAGATACCCCCACCTCTGCCAGTGGAAGAACCACATAATCAAAATAAAATTAGAGGATCGTGCAAAGTAGATTACAACGTGCTAGCTCATCTTAGGAAGTTGCCTGCCCGACTACGCATCTACGACGCTCTGATCCTGTCAAAGGAGATGAGAGAATCTCTGGTTACAGCTTTGCTTGATCCAGAAATTTGCTTAGCTCTGTTGGCTAGCAAATCCTCAGATGAAGTTTCCTCATTGAGAAAGCAGTCAGGGGTAACCTTCAAAGAGGAAGACTTGCTGCTCAGTACCGCCGACCAGAATCGTCTACTCTACATCTCCGTCAACATCGGCAGATTTGTGTTATCTAGAGTTTTAGTGGATCCTGGAGCATCTCTTAAATTGATGAGCCTACGGATATTGGCCTATTTGGATATTGAATCTCAAGAGCTTACGACCGATAAAATGATGTTAAGAGGATTCAACCAAAAGGGAGAAAGAGCCCTTGAATCAATTTCATTACTTATGAAGGTTGGAGAACTCGTGACAACCGCTAAATTTCATATCATCGACGTCAAGACCTCTTTTAACGCTCTATTGGGTCGACCATGGATTCATTAGCATAATATGGTTCCATCATCCCTACACTAGTGCATTAAATACCGCAAAGATGGTCAAAAAAATTGCATCAAGGGAGACCTACAACCATTTTCAGTGCATGAAGTTGGTATCCATGAAGATGCTGCCTACTACGCGCCCCCAAAGAAGATTGTCTTCTCGCGTGAGATTTTGACAAACAAAGATGAAGATTCAAAAGAATCAAAAAAAGTAGGCCATACAACTCAGCATTAACAACCTTCTACCGCTTCATTACAACGAGTTGGTGGAGGTTCTTCTAGTTCACGCACCCGAGGTGGAGGCCGTGGACGTGGACGGGGAAAGATCAAATTAATTGTTGAGCGGACTAGGCCAACTATCAACATTAGTGATGAAGATAGTTTTAAAGAAGAAATAATCATGACAAAGTAGAAGAAACCTTAGTACGAGATATCACTAGAAGATACAGAGAGGAATGAAAATGAAACAATGTATGATCAGATAAACCATTATGTGAATACTATGACCCTTACTCCGATTCTCCCACAAAAGGTCAAGAGTTTAGAGGTCAAGGAAGTCCGTAGTGTTGGCTCAAAGCCGATCAAATTTTACTGCGCTTCTACCTTTACTGAGCTTTAAAAACATGTAAATTTGGATGTTGATTCTAATGAATTAATGGAATTGCCTTTTGGTTACTTCTCGCCTTGTGTTCAAAAGTTAATTCAACAGGGACACTTACTGTAACAAATGCCAAAAGATAAATTTCAACTTTTTAAAAAACTATGGAATGCTAAAAGTCAAACACCCAATTCAAAAGAAGGTCTCATATTTAGTACAATTGGAGAAGTTGATGATTCTGAATTTTACATGGTTGTTACGAGCGAGTCATAGGAGGATTGCCTCAATGTGGAGGTTCACTCTACTGATCAACCAATAGAAGATACTCCACTAGAATTTGAGGAAGGAATTAAATCTAATGTCAATGAATTGAAAGAGATTAACCTCGGGACTGAAGAACGACCCCGACCTACGTTTATAAGTTCTCTATTTGATGACGAAGAATCTGCAGAATTGGACAAAGAGATCCCCACACTGTTAGCTAACATTGTACCTGTTAAAAAGAAAAATGGATAGATCTGCGTCTGTGTCGACTTCATAAATTTGAACAAGGCATGTCCAAAAGACGAGTTTCCACTACCCATACCAGAAATGATGGTGGATATCGCTTCAACACATGAAATTTTCTCCTTCATGGATGCATCGTCGGGATATAACCAAATCAAGATGGCTTCCGAAGATTCAGCGCTTACAGCTTTCAGAGCACCGATTGGAATTTTTTGCTACACAGTGATGTCGTTCGGCCTAAAGAATGTTGGAGCAACATATCAGCGTGCAATGACGAAGATTTTTGACGACCTCATTCACAACCAGGTAGAATGCTATGTAGATAATTTGGCGATCAAAAGTAAATGAAAAATTGACCATTTGTATGATTTGAGGATCGTGTTTAAACTGTTACGACGATATGACCTTAAAATGAATCCCTTAAAGTGCGCCTTTGGCGTTACCTCTGGGAAATTTTTGGGATTCGTTGTCCGTCATCGGGGGATCGAGATCGACCAGGATAAGATTAAAGCTATCTTGGAAATGCCTCCCCTAAAATCTTAAAGCAGCTACATTCCTTCCAGGCGAAGTTGGCATATCTGAGACGCTTTATCTGTAATCTCTTAGGTACATGTCAGCTTTTCTCGGTATTGATTAAAAAGGATACCAAATTTATTTGGGAAGAGAAATGACAGCGGGCCTTTGAGGACGTTAAACAATATTTAATGACACCTACTGTTTTGGTAGCACCTGTCCCAGGGAAGCCATTGATACTTTATACTGCGGCCTTAGATGACTCTCTCGGAGCCCTCTTAGCCCAAGTCAATGATGAGGGTAACAAAAATGCACCCTACTATTTGAGTCGTCGTCTAATTCCGACGGAGATAAGATATCCACCTATTGAGAAGCATTGCCTAGCATTAATTTTTGCCTCCCAAAAGCTTAGACATTACATGCTTTCTCATAAGATCACCTTAATTTCGAAAGATAACCCATTGCAATTTTTGATGACCCGACCAACACTCTCCGGAAGTTTAGCGAGATGGTCAATGATCTTATTGCAATTTGATATAACTTTTTTTCCCCTTCGTGCTATCAAGGAACAGATACTAGCAGACTTTCTCGCTGCACACCCACTGCCAGATGGGTTCTCTCTCAATGACGAGTTACTAGACGAGCAAATACTACAAATAGAATTTTCTGGTACGCAGTGCTGGGAAATGTACTTTGATGGCGCTTCGTCAGCCAGGAAAGACAAAGGATCAAGCACAGTTATACCAGGCAAAGTAGGAATCAGTTTGATCTTTATTACACCAGATAAGGGTATGATGAGGTTCTCATACCATCTGACAGAGTCGTGCACCAACAATGAAGCAAAATATGAAGCTTTAATGACCGGATTGGAATTGGCAATCTCAATGGATATAACAAACATTGTCATTTATGGTGACTCTCAACTTGTCATCCAGAAAGTCGCCGGACAATACAGAATTCTGAAACCAAAATTAGCAGAGTAACATCATTACACAATGAAGCTCCTGGAGTAGATTCCTGAGGTGACCTTCTACCGGATTCCTCGGGGAGATAATGCCCATGCCGACACTCTAGCAAAACTTGCTAAGGAATTGGCATGTCCCCCAAAGAATTCTATCGAAGTCACGGTACAAGGAAGACGAGTCTTGTCTCGAAATAACTTTGAAACTCTACACAAGCTTGCAAAAGAAGAAGTAATAAATATAGCTGCGGACATCAACAAAGATTGGCGCAAGCCATTAATAGAATATTTACATACTAGAAAGCTGCCAGAAAATAAGTCTGAGGCGCACCACATCACAAGAAGGGCAATATCTTACGCCCTGGTGGGAAATGTTTTGAATAGAAGATCATTCGACCAAACGTGGCTACGGTGTTTGAGCAAAGCCAAGGCACTGCATATTGTCAAAGAATTACATACTGGATTGTGTGATGCTCACTAGTCAGGACCAAAAATGAAAATGAAGATCAAAAGACTAGGATATTATTGGCCAGCAATGATGTCCAATTGCATGGATACAACCAGAAAATGTCGCCAATACCAAGTGCATGGGGTGGTCTTACATCACCCTCCGAATGTGCTGCACCCTACAATAGCGTCGTGGCCGTTCGAGTGTTGGGGCACAGACATAATAGGTCTGATAGACCCTCCATCTTCCAAAGGACACAGGTTTATACTTGCCACTACAGATTACTTCTCCAAATGGGCAGAGGCAGTACCGTTACGTGAGGTTACGACACAGTACGTCCTTCAATTTTTCAAAAGCCAAATCCTCTACCATTTTGGAGTACCGCGAAGAATAATCTCTGGCAATAGGACATCTTTCAAAAGTACAAAGATCAAATATTTTGCCAGAAGATATGTGATAGATTGGAGATACTCTAAAATTTACTATCCCAGAGCAAATGGTTTGGCTGAAGCTTTCAACAAGACACTGGTACAAATTTTGAAGAAAACACTGGATGAAAATAAAAGGGATTGTCATAACAAACTATTAGAAGCCTTGTGGGCCTACTAGACGACTTTCAGGACTCACACTTAGTGTACACCTTATATGCTCGTGTACGGGACCGAGGTCGTGCTATCGCTAGAAATCCAGACACCATCTCTCAAAGTCGTCGTTGCCAACCAACTCACAACAGAAGAAAGTGCAAAACTCAGACTTGAGGGATTGGAGAGTCTCGAGGGAAAATGACTAGAAGCCCAACAACATTTGGAGCTCTACCAGGCAAAGATGGTACAAGCCCATGACAAATTGGTCTGCCCAAGGACATTCAAAGTTGGTGACATCGTACTTGTGCTCAAAAGACCTATTCTTTCATGCCGCAAAATACGTGGAAAATTCAAGCCAACTTGGGAGGGACCATTTGTCGTTGAGAAGGTCTATACAGGAGGAGCGCACTAGTTAGTGGACTTCCAGGGCGAAAGACCCATGTTACCAATAAACGGACGATATCTGAAAACCTTTTACGCAACCTGATGTTGCTTAATGCCGCTTGCCACTGCTTGCTTTGAAACTTTGAAACTTTGATTATTTTAGGGTTATCTATATGGCCAAATGTCTATGACTGGGTCCAAATTTTATAATTGACCTCAATATAATGAAAATTTTGGAAATTAAAAGAAAAAAAATCACCAACAAATAAGAAATAAAATAAATTTCTTTTGAAAAATCAACCAATTAAAATTAAAACTTTTAAAATATATTTTTAAAATAAAATTTAAATGTGATAAAAACAACAAGAAAATGAAATGAGCCTGTTGAGTGGATGCTTCCGTTTTCAAAATTTCCTACTCTTTGTGTGTGCAGCACAATCATCGTTATCTACGTTAACTCTCTTCACATCCATGTAGAATCTTGCATTATGCATAAAAACTAACAAAGCTCTACAAGTCTTCTACAAAATCAACCTTTTCACATAATACACTTCTGCAAATTCAGCACCCCAAGCCCTTTATAATTTTCAATCCTTACATCTTTGAATCAATATCTAAATTCTGATTTTTATCTTTCGAGGTTCATACTTAAATTATGACTCTCTCCTTGGAATTGATACCTACATTTCAATTCTCTCATCTTCGAATTGATACTTACATTTCAATTCTCACATTTCGAGGCCAATACCTAAATTTTGACTCTCTCCTTGGAATTGATACCTACATTTCAATTCTCGCATCTTCGAATTGATACTTACATTTCAATTCTCATATTTTGAGGTTGATAC
>NEWO01001302.1:12924-24971 GCA_003013225.1 Phalaenopsis aphrodite | reverse complement strand
TTCTCCATGAAACATGTAGTAGGACTTTATGATGGCCTTCGCATAGATCAGGATGAAAGTGATGCTTATAATAGAGTTTATATTAGCAGCTTTGAGCATATTTTATAATTAATGTGGATATGTTGTTTTATGCTGGTTAATAACTTCACCTTTTATATGGTGGATAACGGTGGAGCAGTTTGGACGGCCACGTAAATTTGTTGTCAGCAATCGTTGGCTCTACACTTGGGTAAGTTTACTTTTTTATATTTCCTTATTTTTTGGACTGATCTATTCTATTTTTAATAAATGCAGAACAATGAGTTACAGACATTCAGGGAAGTCCGAGAAAGTGATGTGTCGTTGCAGACTACCGTCCTTGTTATTCACGTCGCGCCATACACATAGCTACGGGAGGCAATTTTACAGGTGCCCGCGGTGGGGACAAGGACCTGAAGACTGTAAATTCTTCAGGTGGACGAAAAATGCAACTGTTTCTATGATATCCCAATTGGACACAACTGCTAGGAGTTTGATAGTACCACAACAGGAGACCACCGCATATGGTTCGAGTTCTTCCGTGTATATCGCACCCCATCAGGACACGTTTGCTCGGGGTTTTGATGTATCAGAACCGGGCATCAGTCGTCATGATGTGACTTTACATGTTAAACTCAATATTGTCATATTTTTCCTTGTAATTTTAACATGTATTTCTTCTTTTTTTTTGGGTCTTATTATAATCCATATTAGAGTTTCATAAACTTTCATATATATCACTATGCTTTGTTGATGTAATCACAACTTTTTTAAGTTATATATATATTATTAAACATTATTGCATTTTCATTTCTTGACGTTTGAGAAAATAACATTCTGCTACACAGATTATTCATTCAACTAAAAAAATTTACAAATAAGTTGTTTACAAAACACACTAACCAAACAGCTAAACAACTTATTCAAAACAAGGGCAGAATAGTTAATTTTACAGAATCAGCTGTTTTCCAGACGCACTAACCAAACAACCAGGCAGCTTATCCGGATCAGCTGGTCATCAACAGATTATCAGGATAAGCTGCTTATCAGCAGAAGCTGGAAAAGCTGCAGCTGCCCCAAACAGACCCTTAATGTGAGGTTCCAGCCATCCTGGAAAGCAAAGATCAGTCTCTGTCCCGACATTTTTCTGCAAATTACAAAAAAGCATCAGTGGGCCAAAACTTGGCATGAACAAGAACAAAACAAAGTATATATTAAAGTAAATTTCAATTTTTTTTCGTGCAATGAATTTTATGTATGAGTTTTGTTTAATTTAGTGGAACATTATACTTAAAAGTGGAAAGGAGAAAATTTGAAGTTTAAAATTTCTTTCTTAAAATTTTCATTATATGGAGGCTAATTACAAAATTTGGACCCAGTCATAGACATTTGGCCATATAGATAACCCTAAAATAATCAATGTTTTAAAGTTTCGAAGCGAGCGAAGGCAAGCGACATCAGGTTGCGTAATAGGCTTTTCAGATATCGTCTGTTTATTGGTAACATGGGTCTTTCGCCTTGGAAGTCCACTAACTGGTAGGCTCCTCCTGTATAGACCTTTTCAATGACAAATGGTCCCTCCCATGTTCGCTCAAATTTTCCACTTATTCTGCAGCTTGCAAGAATAGGTCTTTTGAGCACAAGTATGAGGTCACCAACTTTGAATGTCCTTGTGTTGACCAATTTATCATGGGCTTGTACCATCTTTGTTTGGTAAAGCTCCAAATATTATTGTGCTTCTAATCATTTTCCCTCGAGACTCTCCAATTCTTCAAGTCAGAGTTTTGTACTTTCTAGTGTTGTGAGTTGGTTGGCAACGACGACTCTGAGAGATGGTTGTTGACCTCACTTTTGGTTGAGGTTTAATTTTTCCTCTTTAGTAGCCTAGGGTCTAGCCATTGGGTTTTTCCTGTTGACTATCCCTAGAAAACTTGATCTGGAACCCTCACCATTAGAAATTCCAAACTCTTCTCCACTCAACTTGAAGTTACACATGTTGGTCTCAACCTCAAAATAATTAGTAGGTAGGGTCACTATGAGGGAAACTCAAGATGAGTCACCCTTAAGACTGCTCGACCTTAGAGTTAACCCTGGGTTTTGGTCTGGAGCTAAGGCACTCACTACATTTATCTACACTCACAATCACTCACAACCCTAAACTCAAATTTCTAGCCTAGATCCCTTGATCTTTTGGGATACTCATGTAGATGGTCCCCTAAACCCACTAGCGCTAGGGCTATGGTTTGGCTAAGACCACTATGTAGAGAACCCAAAATGGGGTTTCCATTAGTCAATGGCTTTTTACTGATGATTGGTACCTCAACTCTACCAAAATACCCATCTTGGCCTTTTACCCCTAAAACACCCCCAAATTACCAAGATACCCCTCAATAGCTCAAAATCCCAAAAATTCCAAAAATTCCCAGAAAATCCCAATAAATCCCAAATACTCCCAATTTCAATTCTCTTAACTATCAAATGACTCAATTTGACCAATTTTACAATCTTTAACCAAATCCCCCAAATTTGCCTTTAGAGACCTAAATTTCCCCAAATTCAACTCAAATGTCCATCAATTTGATCTCAATTGACCCCAATTCCAATCCTAAACTCAAATTGATTCTTTATTTTACCAAAATAAACCAAATCCAAGCTTCATTAGTCCATGATTTGAGCCCAATTTTTGAGTTGGGTCAAAACCGCAATTTTTACCATATGACCTAACCTCACCAAACTGAACCCATAGCCTAGTCAATTGAAACCAATTAATGTTTCAAAATCTTCATAAAATTCCTGTACAATTAAATCAACCATCAATTGGCCTTGGTGAAGCCTCAAATCCATTTAATTTTGTCCTAAATCCAAAATTTCCAAATTTAGCCCCAAATTGGCTAAGTCCCCAAATTTCACCCAATTGATATCCTTAATCTCCAAATTGGCATCCAATTCATGTTGAATACTCTTAATGAGGTCCCTATTGACCATTTACAATAATCAATTTGGACTTAGCCCAAGGCTAACCCAAGCTAGACCCAAGCCTAGCCAAACATAACCAAAGTGATTAAGGTTCAAAATTCCCTCAAATTGATCCTTCAATTGAGCTCAAAACTACTTCCATCCTTCACCAAAGTTGTTCCCTATGATCATCTACACCAAATGCAATATTTATTTGGGTTAATTTACATGGATAGCCTAGCCCAAACCTAATTTTTGGGTCATTTGCACCCACTTAGACCCATGCTCTAAATGTGACCTTACCACCCTAGAGTCAGCAAATTAACTCCACCCCAGCCATTAGTTGGACTTAGTAACCAGTGCAAACACCATGAAAGCACCTAAATCAAGCCATGGACCAAAGCTCCCCCAAATTAAGGGATATTATTTCCAAAAATGCACATGCTTAAGATATTTTTGCCAAATCAAAGGACATTTGCATTAAATTGTTGTGATGGATTCCTCTGGGTTCCCTGAGCTCCTAGCCACCTCCCCTGGCCGACCGGCCTAGTGGCTGGAAAAGCTCAAAACTGAGGGTCACCAAAGTCATACATCATTGTTGTGATTAAAGTATTGCTTTTCTAAGGTCTTAGTTCGTAATTCTAAACTATTGCCTGTGGGATCGATATCTAGGACTCCATTAGAGCCCTATATTACTTGAGCGATACGTATACTTGCGTTGACAAAATTGATTTTAACATCATTGAAAATTATATCTATACATCTTAATCAAATTAGACACATCTATAAAGTCGTGATCAAGTCTTTGGACGTCGTTGCTAGAAATTAAATCTTCTTGTAGCGTCATCAAATTCTTGTATTTGTCGATTTACAAAAAATTTGATCCATACTTTCCTTAGTTTATTTGATCGAATCTCATCCTAAAGTCTTGTGTTTATCCTTCAGGATAGACACAGGATTTTAGGTACAGTGCTCTTTCATATTAAACTATGAAAAATATGGGGTCAGTTTGATTTCATTCTTCAACATCCTTCCGAAGCGGGTGACAGGATTTTGATTCCGACGACCGAAAACTTCTTACGAGCAATTCCCCACTAACCAAAAATAACGCCGACAACTTCTGGCGACTCCGCTGGGGACAAGCTTTTCTCTCCATACAAATGAAGAAATATTATTTTCACACATCGGTAATGTGTTCATGTCCCTCTTGGACCAAATTACCCTTCTTCCGTTGGCATACTTTACCCGTTTCTGTCTTGGGAAAGTACAACCAATTCCTTGTACTTCAGGACTAGCTGTTCAACCGTCTTTCAACAGAGGGGTTCAGAAGGCCATTAAGGACTCTTTAAATTTTTATATGGGGTTAGATCCCCAATAGGTGTGTCGATGGACTAATTCCACCTGGGCATTCTCTGCCACTAATTAGGTCCCGCACTGGGTCCTAAAATTTCTTCACATCTTCCATCGAAATTTGGTTTGTTCTTTCATAAATTAAACCAAATCATGTTGTGCTACGCGCACTTTGAAATTTTTTTATATTAATTAAATTTTACTCCTTTTTAAACAAAGATGTTAAAAATACCTCTAAATTAAGACCCGTCCGGTCTACAGATCAACCTCTATTTTCAGTGCTTGCACTAAAGATTACGAGGTTTTTGGCTATATAGCTAAACCCTATAACTTTTTTGTTCCAAAAGCCTGCTGCAATTGCCCACCCCACGCTGACCTTTTCCTGCAACCTGCCATTGGACCGCAGCGCCCATAACGTTGCTCCCACCATCAAGTTTGTAGTTGGATTTGAAGACCTCGAGGTTATCCTCAGGAAAGGCCCGTTCGTGGTAGTGAAGTTTGCTGCTCTGGAAATGCAAGAATCATCTGCAGAATTCAACTTGAACTGCCTTTAGGACTTCCCTGCCTGCAAAAAGGCTAAAGCTACTGCCATCGCAGCACCCGTCAAACCGACTAGCTCCGCTACTTCTAAGGGAAAAGTGGTGATGATCGTTGAATATTCAACTGAAGGGTTAACTGTTCCACCACCCGTGTTTGAGATCAGGTCAAGTTCAAGGACTGTACCACTGACTCAAACTCAAAGAAGGAACCACAATAGAAGAGTTCGGAGGGCCATCAAAGCCCAGACTCCTGAAAACACACCCGTTGAGGAGAAGCCTCATCTAACGGATACTGATGGATATGAGAGTATCTGAAAGATTACTGCGACATTACCATCACTCCTTCCTCACGGTGAGGAAGAAAGGAAGTTCGCTCCTACCACTTGAGTTAGCACAGTTTTCAGAAGGCTTGCTACCAAAGGAGGACGTTCTGTTAGTGAATTACTTAAGCAAGTGGGACATGCAATTTCCCCTCGTATGAAAAAAGAAATTTTGAAGGATGTTAAGTCCGTTGGAAAGTCTCACAAGTCGACTGGAAAGTCACCTACCCGTATTCCCATCTGGTTCTGTTTGGGGAACCGAGTTGATATTGCCATAGTCACCACCAAGCATACCACCACTAGGACCGCAGGTCGTCGACTGGTTAATTGAGACTGGGTCCGAAGATCTTACCCGTCATTCCTGCAATCCCGAAAAGGAAAACAAGACGATTACCTGACATTGTAGCCGGTCTGCACCACGGGGAGCATACCTTCCCTCGACATACCAATGTCTCTACTAAGATGTCCCGTCCTGAGACATCATCATCGAAGAAGAAAAGGGTATGGGTACCCAAGGTCGCTGCAGTGAGCTTGAAGGAGAAGAAGTAAAACCAGTGCCTGAATAACTAACATCGTCGCGACAATTGCCAGCAAGATGGAGGAACAAGTAGAGGATATCCACAAAGGTCCTCCAGATCTTAAAGCAATGAAGGAATAAATAATTGAGGAGAAAGTTGAGAAAATTTGGATCGAGATTTCCGAGTTAGCTCGAGAGCACGGAGTTTCCGTCAATAGTGAGAATGATGATTTTGATTACAGTGATTACTTGGAGGAGGATTTCATGGATGTCCATGTAATCAAAACCAGAGCAACCACATCTACTCGCGAGGCTCAACCCCACACTAAAGAGAACACCATAGATGAGTTGAGTAGGGTTATCCTCCTAAGGGATGAGCAAGTCAGCCTACTGGAGAAAAAAATAGAGGAGATGACTGCAGTTATGACTGTCATAGCCACAATTCATAGACAATCACAAGCAGCAAGACTGACTTCTCTAGAGATTAATCAGCTCAAAATCATAAACATCTCAGATGAAAGAAGGGAGGCTACTTCGGTAGACAGAGATGAACAACCAAAGAAAGATTCTCCATCAGGTGTCATGCCAAAAAAAGAATTCAAGCAAATAGTTGAACAGGTATGGGATGCCTTAGCTCAGTCCAAGGGCGGTGCCTCAATTTTAAAGGGTAGACCTTATCAGAAGAGTTCGATGTCATCCCTTTCCCCAAGTGTTTGTGACCCTAAACTTTAAGATATCGATGGGACTGGAATCCCAGACAACACATAACATAATAATGAAGCTCTACTCTGCCAACAGTTCGTCAGCAGCTTGTCAAGAATTGCTTTTGGCTGGTACACTGAACTACCTAACGGGTTAATTAAAACATTTATTGAGTTGGAATAGTTATTTGTGAAAATATTTGCTGGGGCATAACACCATGTGTCCATTGGAGAACTTATGATGGAAAAGTAAAAGTCTAGCAAAACTTTAGTATACTATATTTTGAGGTAGAGAAACTTAGCAAGAAATGTGAATCTCAGCTACAGAAACATCAAGCAATTGAGATTCTACTCAAAAGTATTCATGGGCTAGTAGCTTTCAGGCTTAATGGACTCACCATCAAATCCTTCGAGAAGCAACTCAGTAAAGCCAGCAGTTTTCAAGAAAAAATGAAGCACATGGAGCCACATGAAAAGGCTAAGGTGACCAGAGTGTTTGAAAAGAAATAAGGAGTAGTCGCAACTGTCGACAAACGAAAGCAAATGATAAGGAAATATGCAGAAGAGCATTGCCAGTCTTCATCACAGTACTCTCAGAAACAGAGCAGTCAATCTAACCAACTGCCGCCTCAGGAGGGATCACCTCGAATAGCGGGTAAAAGAATATCCCTGTTAGAGCGACAAAAAGTTGTGTATTCCTTCAAGGATGAGACCGTAATAAAAATATTCAGAAGCTTGATGAAGAAATCAGAATTCAAACTACCTGATCCAAAGAAACCAGAAGAGGTGGATAAGAAGAATGAACCAAATTATTGCCCATACCACCGGTTGCTTGGGCACACTATAGACAAATGTTTCATCTTTAAAGACTGGCTCGAGAAGAACCTCAAGAAAGAAAACATTACAATCTGAAATAAGTATTTGAGAGAACCCGAAAAAGGTTCCATGAACATGGTTTCAGCTGAGTCAATCTCTTCGATCGATCCATATACTGGAACAGACAGATGGAGTACAACTTGGGATGAACTCAAGAGGATCATTAATCAAATACAGGATTCATCAAAAAAAGCTTCTACAAACACTGGAGAAGAATGGAATGAGGTATGGAGAAGATCGTTCAAGAAGATACTGAACAAGATACAGTCTGCATCAAAACAAGCCTCCATTCAGAGTCTGAAATATACCGAGCCCGAGATGAATATTACACTAGAAGATCCGTCATCATCAAGGACAAACAGCAAAAAGAAAAGTGTCACGTCCAAGATTGATAGCACAGGGGGTAGGATAAGGGCTGCCTCTACTAGATTGGTTGTCTCGAATTCGGTGAAGAAAACCCTCGAACCCTTAACTTTGAATGATTATCTTTTTGTCCCTCCGGGGTTTTATGAATATAATGATTGTAATTTCGGCTACGTTTTGACTATTTCTGGTGATAACGTAACTGATTACGACCGATCTAGCTGCAATCTTGATTCCCTAAATGATCCTCAAATCGTACTCGAGTCTGATGAACTCGTTGTCAAGTCCAATGAAAACATCAATGATATCGCTTACTACAACACTGATAACGAAGAGCCAACTCTTGAGCATCATGGTGCACCGCTTGCCATTAACTTAGATATTTCTAATGAAAAGGAAAAGACACTTAAAGATTCAACAATGATATCTTAAGAAGAAGAAATCACAGAAGTCAACTTAAGGAGCAAAAAAGTGATACCACCAAGAATAGCTCCAACAGACAAAGAAAAACAGATAATGACTCGAGAAGAGGTACCCCCACCTCCACCAGTGGAAGAACCACATGATCAAGAAAAAATTAGAGGATCATGCAAAGTAGACTACAATGTGCTAGCTCATCTTAGGAAGTTGCCTGCCCGACTAAGCATCTATGACGCTCTAATCCTGTCAAATGAGATGAGAAAATATCTGGTTACACCTTTTCTTGATCCAGAAACTTTCTTAGCTAAGTTGGCTAGCACATCCTCAGATGAAGTTTGCTCGTTGAGAGAACAGTCAAGGGTAACCTTCACAGATGAAGACTTGCTGCTCGGTACCGCCGACCACAACCGTCCGCTGTACATCTCCGTCAACATCGGCAGATTTGTGTTATATGGAGTTTTAGTGGATCCTGGAGCATCTCTTGACTTGATGAGCTTACAAACATTGGCCTTTTTGGATATTGAAGCTCAAGAGCTTACAACCGATAAGAGGATGTTAAGAGGATTCAACCAAAGGGGAGAAAGATCCCTTGGGCCAATTACATTACTTATGAAGGTTGGAGAACTCGTAACAATCGTTAAATTTGATATCATCGACATCGAGACCTCTTTTAATGCTCTATTGGGTCGACCATGGACTCATGAGCAAAATATGGTTCCATCATCCCTACACTAGTGCATCAAATACCGCAAAGATGGTCAAGAAAATTGCATTAAGGGAGACCTACAACCATTTTTAGTGCATGAAGTTGGTATCCATGAAGATGTTGCCTACTACGCGCCTCCAAAGAAGACTGTCTTCTCGCGCAAGATTTTGACAAACAAAGATGAAGATTCAGAACAATCACAAAGAGGAGGCCAAACAACTTCGCTTCAACAATCTTCTACCACTTCCTCACAACGAGTTGGTGGAGGTTCTTCTAGTTCACGCACCCGAGGTCGAGGCCGGGATGCGGACGAGGAAAGTTCAATTTAATTGTTGAACGAACTAGGCCAACTATCAACATTGGTGATGAAGATAGTTCTGAAGATGAAACAATGATGACAAAGCAGAAGAAACCTTAGTACGAGATATCCCTAGAAGATACAGAAAAGAATGAATATGACGCAATGTATGATCGAATAAACCATTATGTGAATACTATGACCCTTACTCCGATTCTCCCGCAAAATGTCGAGAGTTTAGAAGTCAAGGAGGTCCGTAGTGTTGGTTCAAACCCGATCAAATTTTACCTTGCTTCTAGCTCTACTGAGCTTGAAAAACATGTAAATTTGGATGTTGATTCTAATGAATTAATGGAATTGCCTTTTGGTTACTTCTCGCCTTGTGTTCAAAAGTTAATTCAACAGGGACACTTACCAAAACAAATGCCAAAAAGATAAATTTTAACTTTTTGAAAAACTATGGAATGCTAAAAGTCAAACTCCCAATTCAAAAGAAGGTTTAGTATTTGGTACAGTTGGAACAATCGATGATTCTGAATTTTGCATGGTTGTTACTGGTGAATCAAAAGAGGATTGCCTTGATATAGAGGATGACTCTATGGATCAACCAATATAAGATGCTCTGCCGAAATTTAAGGAAATTAAATCTACCATTGATAAATTGAAAGAGATTAACCTCGAGACTTAAGAACGACCCCGACCTACATTTATAAGTTCTCCACTTGATGACGAAGAATCTGCAAAATTGGTCAAACTATTAACAAAATTTAAAGATTGCTTCATATAGAGCTACGATGAAATGTCAGGACTGTCCGCAGAAGTTGCAGTCCATAAACATGAGGTGAACAAGAATATAACCCCAGTAAAACAGGCTCCCAGGAGAATGTGCCTCAAAATAGAGCAACAAATCATCGCTGAAGTGAAAAAGTTGATAGACGCAAACTTTGTTAAAGAAGAGCAGTACCCCCACGTGGTTAGCTAACATTATACATGTTAAAAAGAAAAATGGGCAGATTCGCGTCTGTGTTGACTTCAGAGATTTGAACAAGGCATGTCTAAAAGACAAGTTTCCAGTACCTATACCAGAGATGATGGTGCATATCACTTCAACACATGAGATTTTCACCTTCATGGACGGATCGTCGGGATATAACTAAATCAAGATGGCTCCCGAGGATGCAGCACTTACAACTTTCAAAACACCAATTGGAATCTTCTGCTACACTATGATGTCGTTCGGCCTAAAGAACGCTGGAGCAACATATCAGCATGCAATGACGAAGATTTTTTATGACTTCATTCACAATCAAGTAGAATGCTATGTGGATGATTTGGTCATCAAAAGTAATTATACTTTTGAGGATCGTGTTTGAACGGTTACGATGATATGACCTTAAAATGAATCCTTTAAAGTGAGCCTTTGACGTTACCTTCGGGAAATTTCTGGGATTCGTTGTCCATCATTGGGGAATCGAGATCATCCCAGATAAGATTAAATCTATCTTGAAAATGCCTCCCCCTAAAACCTTGAAGCAGCTACGTTCTTTCCAGGGGAAGTTGGCATATCTGAGATGCTTTATTTATAAACTCTCAGATAGGTGTCAACCTTTCTCAATTTTTGGGAAGAGAAATGTCAGCGGGCCTTTGAGGACGTTAAACAATATTTAATGACACCTCCTGTTTTGGCAGCTCCTATTCTAGGGAAACCATTGATACTTTATACCGCGGCGTTGGATGACTCTCTCTGAGCCCTCTTAGCCCAAGTCAATGAAGAGGGTAAAGAAAATGCGCTCTACTACTTGAGTCATCGTCTAATACTGACGGAGATAAGGTATCCATCTATTGAGAAGAATTGTCTGACATTAATTTTTGTGGCTCAAAAGCTTAGACATTACATGCTTTCTCATAAGATAACCCTGATTTCAAAAGTCAATCCGTTGCAATATTTGATGACCATACCAACACTCTCCATACATTTAGCAAGATGGTCAATGATCTTATTGCAATTTTATATCTTTTGTTAACCTTCGTGCTATCAAGGGACAGATACTAGCAGACTTTCTCGCTGCACACTCACTGCCAGCTGGGTCCTCTCTCAACGACAAGTTACCAGACGAGCAAATACTATAGATATAATTTTCTAGTGTGCGGCACTAGGAAATGTACTTTGATGGCGCTTCATCGGCCAGGAAAGATAAAGGATCAGGCACAGTTATACCAGGCAAAGCAGGGATTGGTTTGATCTTTAATACGCCAGATAAGGGTATGATGAGGTTCTAATACCTCCTAACAGAGCTGTGCACCAACAATGAAGTAGAATATGAAGCTTTAATCAACGGACTGGAGTTGGAAATTTCAATGGATATAACAAACATTACCATCTATGGTGACTCTCAACTTTTCAACCAGCAAGTCGCCGACAATACAGAATTCTGAAACCAAGACTAGCAGAGTACCATCAGTACACAATGAAGCTCCTGGAGCAGATTCCTGAGGTGACATTCTACCGGATTCCTAGAGGAGATAATGCCCATGTCAAGGCTTTAGCAATGCTCGCTAAGGAAATGGCATGTCCCCCGGTGGATTCCATCAAAATCACAGTTTAAGGAAGACGAGTTCTGTCTTAAAATGACTTCAAAAATCTACACCAGCTTGGAAAAGAGGAAATAATAAATACAGTTATAGACATCAATAAAGATTGGTGTAAGCCATTAATAGAATATTTGCATACTGGAAAGCTGCCAGAAGACAATTCTGAGGCGCACCAATTCATAAGAAGGGCCCTGTCTTACGCCCTGGTGGGAAATGTTCTCTACAGAAGATCATTTGACCAAATGTGGCTATGGTGTTTGAGCAGAGCCGAGGCACAAAATATTGTCAAAGAGGTACATGCCGGATTGTGTGGCTCTCACCAGTCAGGGCCAAAAATGAAAATGAAGATCAAAAGACTCGGATATTATTGGTCAGCAATGATGTCTGATTGC
>NEWO01001301.1:88456-99433 GCA_003013225.1 Phalaenopsis aphrodite | reverse complement strand
CCCCTATAGTTAATTACATCTTAGACAACCGAAATCACCTAAGAAAACTCTCGATAATGATCAGAGGTTTTGTTTTCACAAATTTAACGTTCAAGTTTCCACGATTTTTTATAGGAAAAGTTAAATGGGATAGGTCCAAATAGGAAGAGTTATTTTCAGAATCTAAAGGAACGAAAAGTAGGAGACGTCGAAGATACTGAAGGAGATTTAGTAACATCTGAAACTAATCTATGATTTTGTTTTACATCTTTTGAAAGAGAAGTTACTTGATGTTTCAGTCCAGCAAATTATTTAGAGGTTAAAGACTTATATATGTATGTCATATGCAAATAGCCTGAGAAAATGTGAGGATTTATGTCGTACCAGACAACAACCTCGGAAAACCTATAAAGAAGTTTAGGACTTATATCGTATAATATGAAAATTGTAGAAAGTCCTAAAAGATAGTGTGAGGATTTATGACGTACCAAACAAACAACCTCCACGTCCTATAGGTATGTTATTTAAATCTATCAAGATTCTGCATAAGCTCATCCTTCTGTCTTTGGTAGTTGTCCCGATCGTTGTCCAGAGATGAATCATCTACCGATCGCATCGTCATCTCGTTTCGAGAAGAAAAGAGAAAGAATGAAGAGTAATAAAAAAAACCATGCCTCGAATGGCCTATCCTAAGCGACTGCACAAACCTACTAGAAAGGTAGCAACTAAAACTTGAATAATGTTAAATGTATAAAATTCAACAAAAAAAAGACAAAAAGACTATGTTGTAAGATGTGATGGGAAAGTGCATGAGACATGTAGCAAAGTATAGTACGGTACAGAATAAAAGGAAATACGCAAAAAATAAAGTATGAAAATTAAATAAATAAAAGTGTACTTGATCAAATTTTTCTAAAGCTTCAAAACAAATTGCAATTGTATGATATAAATGAATTAGGTAAACATTTGCAGATTATAAAAGAAAGGTTAAATGATGAGCATATGAAAGTCTCAAGATGAGATATTAGATTACAATTTGGGGATAGGCTCATACTAGACCCCTTTTCTCTCTATCTTGATTCCACAGGCAACTGATATATCGAGGTCAACCTATCAACATCAACTAGAGGCCACCAACAAATCACCCCTATAATCGGACAGTCTTAAACCCTATCATTTAGAGGATGTGTGAATGGAGTAGTATTTGAACTCCTCAAAGTATGGTGCACCTATATGTGAAATGTAGTATCTGAACTCCTCAAAGTGCAGTGCACCTATATGTGAAATGGAGTATTTGAACTCATCAAAGTGTAGTGCACCTATATGTGAAATGGAGTATTTGAACTCATCATAGTGTAGTGCACCTATATGTGAAATGGAGTATCTGAACTCATCAAAGTGTTGTGTATGAACTGCATAGTGTGTATGAGTGTAGTATATATTTCTCGTACAAGTGTAATATCTATGTAAAGCCTGTAGTATCTATACATGATATGTAATATCTGTCGTGTAGAATGTAGTGTATGGATATAGTGTCTGCAGTATAAAATAGGTGATATGATAATACTTAGGTCCACTAAACAAAAATATGTGGTGTATCTGTATGTTGTTTGTAAGATGTACTATGTGATGTATGAAATGTAAGTGTAGGTGATATCCAATATATGCATGTGTTAGTCAGGATATGGTGTCTACAATGTAGTGTTGTATCTGTTCTTTTGTGAGTACAATATCTGTGTAGTATCTGTAGTTTCTGTCCTTTTGTGATTACAGTATCTGTGTAGTGTATGTAGTATCTGTCCTTTTGTGATTACCGATTCTCAAAACTTTTGGAAAAGGATTAGAGCTGTTAATGATCTAGGGCTGAAAGAGCATCGCACTAATTGAATATTGATTTTATATTTCAGCTATAAACTAAGTTGTCCAATGATTCTCTTACATCATTGCCTATTACCCCTCGTCTCGAACTAATATCCCACTCTAAATATCTCATATACNGCATCGCACTAATTGAATATTGATTTTATATTTCAGCTATAAACTAAGCTGTCCAATGATTCTCTTACATCATTGCCTATTACCCCTCGTCTCGAACTAATATCCCATTCTAAATATCTCATATACTTTTTTTTTTTTTGAATGAGAATTTATCATTCAAATGAAATCAAATGTATAAAGTCCCAACATAAACTTTCACAATTTTTGAATTTAAATTAAATGAGTATAAAACTTGTTATAACACTTTTCCAATGACTAACGGAATTAGCTGTAATTCTTCCAAAAAATATCAAAATAGACATTATACTATAATCAATCCAGCTCAAAGAATTATGAACCACAATCTTCTGTAAAATATCAAACAAAAGAATATATCATTTAAATTTTTCTCATAACAGGGAAAACCACTAAGCTATCACAGAGGAATCCAAATATATTTTCTCGGGTAAGGCATCAAAGGAAACCGCCAGCCAACACCAATAGAGATCACAATTGAATACTCACGAGCCAAAAAGACTCAAGGGAAGCCACCAATCCCAAAACAAGGACACTTGAAGCATTAAAACCAAAATTTCCATTTACACACATACTTCAAACGAGGCAGCAGCTATAAGGGGGAAAAATCATACCTAAAAATAACAGCTTAAAGCATTAGAATAGATTCCAACACGTATTCAAATAGAGACAGAAGCAATAAGAGAAAACCGAGCCCCAAAAGAATAACTCAAAATATTAGAATAAATTCCAGTATATATTTGAATAGGGGCAGCAGCAATAGGAGCAAATCGAGCCACAGCAGAGGATAAGAACTGAAACTCAACCCCAACAAAGAATAGAGATCATAATCAATTTTAGCAAAGTACAGAGATCAAAACCGAACCCCAACAAAGAGTAGAAAATAGATCACCAAAGGACAAAACGAATCTCGATCACTAGGCAGATTACAACCTTAAATCTGATAAGGAAAAGGATCTCGACACATATATATTTGAAATAGGAGCAATTAGAAAAACAAAACTACAATCTCAAATCCAGTATTAAACCAAAAGAAATAGCTTCCAATATGTATATAATCGAATAAGAGCAGCAAAGAAAGTAAGAAATCAGCCTCCGGTCACCATAAACCAAACCGAGCTATTACAAAATTTAGAACTGAACTGAACCCTCATCAAAGGCTCAAAACTGAAATACCATGAAGCTTACAGCTGAACCAACAAGAAACGAAGTTGATCTCGACAAGGGACAAAACTTCGAGCTCCAAACAGTCATTTGAAACCAATATGTGAATCCTCAAAGTATATTTTCAAATAAAGGTAGTTAGGGACATAAAACCAATCCCAAATCTTCATCGAGAATTTGAAAGATAATTTCCAACATATTTTCAATTGAAGCAGCAAAGAAACAAAGTAATCCGCCCAAAATCTTCCTCTTTCCATAGAAAATGATCTCCATCACGTATTTAAACAAGGAGAAGTAAAGAGGGCAAAATCGAGCCTCAAATCCTCTTCAAAAACATTCAAAAACGTTTTTCATCATTTAATTAAACGAAGAAGGGCAAAGAGAGTGAAACCACAACTTCAAATTAATTTTCAAAACCGAAGAAAGGCCTCCAATATATTTATTTGCATAGGGACATTAAAAAAAAATAGAAGTCAGCCCCCAAATAATGTTCAAATCTAAAAACGAATTTCCAACATGTACATTCACATAGAGGCGGCAAGAAGCATGGAAAACCAACCCTCCAAAACTGATCAAAATTATAGAATAGATTTCCAACATCTTTATTCAAATAGAGGCAGTGAGAAGAACAAAAAGGCTAGCTTCAAAATTGATTCTCCATAACCAAAGAAATATTTCCAATATATGCATTCGAATAAGGCAGGAAGAAGAGCAAGAACCTACAACTCCAGAGATATGTTCAAATTAAACTAATATGTATTCAAATAAGATAATAGAAGTAGCAGAAATTTAGCCTTCAGTCCATCGATCAAAACCGAAAGATAAGCATGCTACATGTATTCGAATGGGGTAGTAAAATAATATGACTGTAATATCCATCTATCAAAGTCATGATCAAGAGTAATAAATTCTAAAATCTGACCTGGATTTCTCACTAGCTCAAGAAATGAAAAGAGTAAGAAGAAGTCACGAGATGAAAGCTTCCAGCAAAATCTCTCCAAAATTTAAAAAAACTTTGTCGTCTTTCTCTCCCCCTTGGGGGTATTTATAGGTAGAGATGAGAGAATGGTTCACCGGCGGTGAGCATCAGGACGGTGAGGAGAATCACCCACCACAAGTAAAAATCCCAACGAGATTCAAAATAGGAAGGTTCTTGGACTCGTTTAGGTGGGAAAGTTTGTTACGACAGGCTACCGTCGAGGCTATCTGCGAGGCCACCGGCGACGAAGACTCGGAAAGGGAAGGAATGACCGACAAACCGACAAGAGACTACACGGCTAGGCTAGGGCAAAGAACAGAAGCGCGAGGGAGTTTAGATTTTTAGGTTTTAAAAGATTTTATTTTATAAAAAAAAACTTTATCAAATATATTTTTATTTTATTAAAGAAAATATTAATAAAATATTAAATTTTGTGTGATCCACTCGTGCTCAGTGCCTTGACAAAATGGGTGTCCTCCCTAGCTAAAATTGACGTTCCGGACACAATAGTGCAGTCCGTTACGATAACCGGAGTCATCTAGACAAAGTCATCGTCGATCACGTCAAATTAACTTTATTTTGCATATGGCACGACAAATGAAATTATTTTGACCCGATTGGAGCCATTTAACGAGTAAGATGAAAATATTGAACGGTCCTCGCTTAAGCAATAACCAAAGTCAAATACGATGCTCGTAGTGGCAAGTCAAACAACGCATGCGCCACGGTGTCCACCAACGTCTTTCAAGTTTTTATAGGAGCTCAGTTTGAGCTTCAATATGTCAGTCTTTAGATCAATTCAATTGAATATTGAGGATCTAGAATTGTCCACATGAAACTGCAAAGAGCGAAGAAATGGCTTAAATTTCAAAGGGGTGTAGGTCCCAATCTAGTCCTCTAAGAAAGTCAAAACAGGGAAATTTTAAGGCTAGATCCTAGGGTATCTAGAGAAGGAGAAAAGAGGACCTCTAAAATGAGGTCAACAGGTAGCCGTAAAACTAAAACCAAAATTAAAATCAACCAAGACTAAAATCACCTCCACAACATTCAAAATATAAAACAACTCAAATTTTAATCACAAACATCACAAAATAACATATACAACTAAATTAAGATGTCTCTATCGGATGATCGGGAATCCCTTAGAGGAGGTAACCTACGGTTGCTAACGAAATTTCCCACGGTCTAAAAGAAAGTATGGAATTCATTAAGTTTAGTTTAGTAAATTCATTTGGACTAAGTGAATTTGATAGAAAATAGTGATGTCGGAATGAGGGAATTGTAAGATCCTAATCGGTGTCGCTCTAATCAACTTTAATATGCCCCATAATATTTTAATGACCATAACCATAGGGCCATCAAATTTGACATCATGACCTGACACACTAGAAAACTTAAACTCGTCACGGCAAGAAGCTTGGAGCTAGTATAGTGGGCGGCACAACTATCTTCAACAGCAAAACATGTCTTCCCCAGCTAAACCAATTTCTTTCCTTAGAATTAAATAACAAAGCCATATGATTTCGCGGTTGTTTGCTTATGCAACATAGATCCTACCTCATCTTTAGGCTTTTGTATAGCTCTACTATACAATATAAGCCCTAACTCGTCTTAGGATTCTGAGGTTGTCGTCCGTCGCGACCTAAATCCTCACATCTTCCATGCTATTTGTGTGATCGTTTCACACGAATGTAAGTCCTAAATAGTAAAATTAGCAGGATGAAACATTCAAATAATTTCTCCTCAAAACTGAATCCAAACATTAGGATAGCTTGGGAAATCACCGAGGATCTCCTCCAGATCTATGACATCCCCTAGTTCTTCCACCTTTAGACTCTACAATAAATATTCCAAATTTGAGTCATTCCCCTTCCACACTTCTTTGTCCAATTTCATTGAAAATTCCTAATCCTTTGACCTCTTTGAAGATAATATTTCCTGATTTTTATCGAGAGTTTTCTTAAGTGACTTCAGTCATTTAAGATGTGATTAACTATAGGGGCTTGCCTTTATAGGAAGCTTTTCCAAACCTAGCATAATATAAACCCTATTTAATTCTTCAGATTAAATAGGGGAGCTTGTCGGCAAATAAAAATGGTTTCACTGACAAACAGATATCATATGTTTCTTAGTTTATTTAATCGAGCCTCATCCTGAAGTCTTGTGTTTATCTTTTAGGATAGATACAAGGTTTGAGGTATAGTGCTCTTTCATTTAAACTATGAAAAATATGGGGTCAGTTTGATTTCATATTTTCCTAAACATAAATATATATGTAAATTAAAATGTCCTTTCGAAACTGACGACAGGATTTTGATTCCAGTGTCTGATAGCTTCCAACGAACAACTCCTCAACTTTTTAGTGTCGACACACCCTTTGAACTTGGATAGATCAGCTGATCTAGCTTATTCCCGAGCTGTCCATCCACCTCAACTCCTCCCCAATGGGAAAGAAGCTCACCCAAAACTCCTTCACCATATTCCCCAGCAAGGGCACCAAAACTTGACAGCGACTTTATATATGCTTAAAAATGCAAGTATTAAATACAGCTGCTAAAGGATTTAATTCATCAGTAACGACAGCAAAAATTTAATAACAGTTAATAAATTCGATAAAGATGTGTATATAAAATATTCAATAATGGTAAAGTCACAGTTATCAACGCAAGTATACGTATCACTCAAGTAATATAGGGCACTAATGGAGTCCTAGATATCGATCACACAGGGAGTAATATTAGAACTACGAACTAAGATTTTAGAAAAACAATACTCAATCGCAACAATGGAATTCAAATTGCTTATCTGTCACTAATAGGCAATTAAAATAAATATGTAATTTTAATAACTCTTAAATAACTAATTATACTAATAAATTTTTTAATGTGATATTCAATATATAAGAAAGCATCATTCTCCTTGTCAAGAAATTATATTGAATGGATAAAGTGAATTAGTTCAAATTGTATTGTGTCAAATAGGAGCATACCTATTCTTTACACTTTGGTCCAGACATGAGATCAATCATACGCTTGATTACAGAATCTGCGGCTAGGCTGGGAGGATACCTGCTCTCACTTCGGAGCTCCTACGTTCCCCTCGCTTGAGGGCTAACATCTACACTTCAGTACCCAAACGATAGGTCTGAATTGGGAATTTTAGTCTATCACTCTAAAATCTCCAATTCTACACCCAATAATTTTATTTCCCTATTTATTTGCACCCAATTTCCAAGGGCTTTGACCTCTCTGAATCTTAGATGTAATCTTCACTTTAGTTGTAAAACTCAACATATTTTAACAAATCAATTGCTCAGATTGAAAGTAAATTAAGATTGAAGAGAAAATATCATCACAATTTCTTTAACATATTCATGGATCAACCAATTCAAATCACCATTTCACAAATCTCAAGACAAGGAGAAAGATAGAGAAAACTACTCAGAACTCATGCGGAAGTCACAACAAAACTTGGAATTCATATATAAAAATAAAGTCATACAAACTACAACAAGTAAATAACACTTATCTCTAATTTCTCCCCAAGCAAACTCCTCGAAGTTCCTCTGAATCTCTTCCTTTCTTTACAACACACAGAATTCCTCTTCGAAATGGCAAGGAGGAAAAAATCTCTCACTTTCCCTCCACTCTTACAATCTCTCAAAAAATTCCTCACCAATTAAACTATTTACACACTACTGGAACTCTTGGACGTTGTTCTAACCTTCCAACTCCTCGAACTCTTCTTCCATTTTCAGCCAAAATCTTCTTTTAAAGTTGTGGATGAGTTTTCCCAAGAGTTGCCTAAGCACCCCTCCAAAATTCATCCTCATCCAATGCATTGTTAGACATAACTGTCGATCTCTCCGTCGGCGGCCTTGAGGGCGTCGTCGGCGGGCCTTCTAAATGAATTAAATCTGAAGTCTCGGGAAAAGTCCACCGTCGGCGCCGTTGGGCTCGTTGTCAACGCCCTAGTTCAAATCTTCACATTTTGGTCCTTTTCGCTCCTTTTTGCATATTTTTTATCCAATGACCCTAATTCATCATTCTTGCAACAAAACATCAAAAATACATTTCTTTAAAATGCAATATCATAAAAAATAGTATAAAATATGTATGAAAATATTTACATATTTTCCTTTGGTCAGGATGCACAAGAGCGTGCAAATTATATAGAAATTAAGTTAACGTGTCATACATTAAAATTGTGAGAGACTGATTGAACAAAAGTTTATACGTGATACAAAGATTACTCACAATTAGTTTGGATTTATGTCGGGCAAGTCTACTATGAAAGCTATAAATTTATTGAGAGGTTTGATTGAGAAGTAAAAGGATAATAAGGGCAATCAACATATGATTTTTATTGATTTAGAAGAAGCTTACAATAAGATTCCAAGAAAAATTCATTGAAGAGTTCTAGACAAGAAAGGCATGGATATAACTTATATTCAAGTTAATTAATATTTTTTTTTATTTCAGTTGGATTACATTACGAACTGGCTTTAAGCCCGTATCTTTTTGTTTTAGTTAGTTATGCTCTTACTGAACATCTATAGGATGATGTACCTTGGTGTATGCTTTATGCTGATGATATTCTTCTTATAGATAAGACTAGAGAAAAAAAAATTAGGAAAAACATGAATTATGAAAGTTTACATTAGAATCTAAAAAGGCCTTTGTTTGAGTAGATCTAAACCTGAATACATGAAATTTAATTTTATTTGTAATAGATTCACTGGCAAAGTTGTAACTTTGAGTGGTCAAAACGTTAAAAGGTATGAATATTTTAGTTATCTTAGGTCTATTGTTCAAAGTGATAGTGATATATATATATATATATATATATATATCAAGATGTTTTTAGTAAAATTCAAGTGGGTTGGTTGAAGTTAAGGAATGCATCAGGTCTATTGTGGTTGAAATTACCACTTAGGCTAAAAAAAATTTATAAGATGGTTGTGAGACATTTAATGCTCTAAGGCGCAAAATGTTTGCTTGTATAAGAGAAGCATAAAATTAAGTTTAGTGCTGCCGAGATGAGAATACTTAGGCCAATGAGTGGCTTGACGCTTAGAAACTAAATGTGAAACCAACATATCTGTGAAATGATTGGTGTAACTCCAATAGCAGACATTATTAAAAAGAGTCGTCTTTAATAGTTTGGTCATATTAAACGTTGATCATCTGATGATCGAGTTAGGATAGTAGATCTTTAAGATTCGAATTTGTTAAGAAATGTAGTGGAAGACATAAAAAAACACTAGACATATTACATAAAAAAGGATGTTAATTTATTAGAATTAAATGAAAATATAACGGTCAATAGGACAATAAAGAAAAAGAATGTAGCCAACCACATTTACTGGAATAAAGGCTTGTTGTTGTTGATGTTAAAAAGAATATGTCAAAACTATTTTAGAACAATTAAAAATTGCTTAACATAACAAAAATGAATTTAACCTAGTAACTTATTCTTCAGAAAAATAAAATGAAAACCCCAAGATCAATTCAATGTTTTAACAGTGGTACTTTTACTTTGTTATTGCAACAAAACACTATTCTACTTCAAAACTCATGCTTTAAAAACAGCGTTAGGATTTAAAGAATAACAAGTGAATGGTCTGATCCTGTCTAATCAACCGAATGCACCACGAGATACTAAAAATTCACACTTGCATAAGTCTAACTTTACAAAAGACGAATGAAGAAAGCAATCATGGTTTTTGAATACTTTGCTAGTTTCTCGGCTTCCTGCTAAAAGAGTGCATGCGTTCATGCCACCTGTAACGTCACAACTATACAAGCTGAAGAACAGAACATATTTCAGTGGCCTCCATGTCGGTAAAGAAGAATCGATCGGTAGATAGCAGCAAGATGCAGAAAAGCAATCAGCAGAATGAGCAAATCGTCAAGAAAGCCGACCAGACCAAAAACTCCTGCTTAGGAAATATTCAGTTGAATCAAAGATGATTAAATCTGATAAATAAATTTCGAAGTATCATTCAATAATCAGTTCTAACAGCCTCATCGGAATAGAAAAACATAATGAAAATTTAAGAGTGTGAAATTACCCTCTGGAATGATATCAATGGGGCTCAGGACATAGAGTATAGTCGGTATAATCTGCGGAACAAAGCAAAGATAAGTACGTTAAGATAAGAAATATGGCAATATGCACAATCAGACTTCAAAGTTGTAGTATCTACAATAACTCTCAACTCTATAATAAAAAGGTTCGCCTTTGCCTAAGACATGTATGCTCATAATTGATAAATGCTTGAGATTATGTATCACATATAATCAACCAAAAAAATTACCAGCTTCTAAATGACGGTAACTATTCATGAAGGAAGCGAAGCAAATAAAAAAATTAACAAAAAAAAAAGTCAACTGAAGGCAGTTCTGTCGAATCTAACGAGACAAATTTGCAAGCATAAAGGAGAAAAGTTATTCACCAACTAGAAGTCCAATGACATGTTTAATGCAGTACATGGAATTTGCACATATCATAAGAACTGTGGTATGGAGGTTGGCTCTATGACAAAGCTTGAGGCTGAGAAAAATCTCTGAGCAAGCTAGGCCCTGGGATTCAATTTGTGAATTATTTGAGTTGAGCGAATTCAAACTCAAAATTAATTCAATAAGTAAACTACCATAAATCCTTTTAAGAAAATTTGATGTAAAGAGTTAAAATAGCTGTTGGAGGAAGGATCTAATGTATAGATACCTAGGGAATGAATGGAGATCACCTAGTCAATTAACCAAGTTTTTAACTAGATAGCATGCATGTTTTAAATTAGATAGCATGCCAAATGAATAAATACCATACATACATACATA
>NEWO01001301.1:61664-88393 GCA_003013225.1 Phalaenopsis aphrodite | reverse complement strand
TATATATATATATATATATATATATATATATATATATATATATATATATATATATATATATATATATATATATATATATATATATATTAATTCAATCAAAACTTGAGAAAGCCACCTGAGTCTTTAAATGGACTAAAAATTGGGTCTAGCTATCTATGCTAGAACTCAACTCAAATTCAATGAGGTTGATTCCAATTCAACCAAAGCTGAGGAAATTTTGATTTACGGATATTGATATTATCCGTGTCAAAGAATAAGCATGAAATTGAGTATCAATGATCTTTAAGATCTCAACCCAATCCGACGCAAATAACATTAATGCTAATAAGCTGTCCATTAAGAATGCAATTAAGGAATAAAAAAATGATTGCTTGAGATTTATGGTCTGTTTGGGGCAGTTGCTAATTATTTATAATGTGCTGATAAGCAGATTATCAGAATAATCTGGCGTGCTGTTTGGGGCAGCTTATTCAGACTAGTTTATTGATGGTTAAATGACATTCTTGTCCCTGTCTAGTAAAACTGTTTGGGGCAGCTTATTCAGAATAGCTCATTGGTAGTACAAAAGCATATAGTGCAGAAACATACAATCATCACAGATCAGTTCCATAAGATAACATACAATTCTCACACTGTCGTGAGTACAAAAAAAAATAAAAAAGAGACAAAGACAAGTACAACTACAATGAGAAATATTAAAATATTTAATTTCAAACTTTGGCTACGTCTGTCCTCAGCTGCACTATCAACCTGAAAAAACATCGGATTCCCATGACTACTGGTAGTGTAACATGTGGGACAGTTAGCCCATCGGAAGAAATTGCAACGAGCTGAAACACGCTTGGCACAACTGTAGAACTGCCTCCCAAAGCTATAAGACTGACGCGACGTGAGCAACGGAGACGGTAGTCCACAATAACACAAAATACATCTGATATACTGGAAGTCATGTTTGTATAACTGTGAGAAAAACAAAAAAAAAAACGTATGTCAGAACTTATTCCCAAAAAAATAAAATCCACATAAAGATTGATTTACATATATATGAAGAAAAGAAAGACATGCTGGATTAGCTTTCATATATAGCATCTGCTATATACTCCCTCAGAGCAGCCATCTCAGCCACACCCTTCGCGTCATGAACTTCAAATTCATTAAATTCATTTTCATCCTCAGGAACTGAAACCCCGATCATGATTTCTGATGGTTCTTCACTGACAGTCAGGTCTTCGTTATTAGTCATACTAAAGTCCGTATTTGAACGTGAAGGGTGTCGTCGTATGAAGTTATGAGGTGTCATTGTTGCCACCACAATATGCACCTGCTTCTGAAATGAATATGACGTCATATCACATAAGATTCTCCATTTCTTCTTCCAAACCTCAAACGTTCTTTCAATTACCTCACGTAAAGAGGAGTGGTGTTTGTTAAACATTTTTTTCCTACCACGGATAGTACCACTTGCTCGCTCAAAATCAGGAATATGATCCCCAGTGTCTGGATATGGCTTCAGATAGCCCCTCTGCATAAGGTATCTAACATCAATCAAATAGTATTTTCCTGTTATGAAAGATATTGTTATTTGCAATAAATACCTATAACTTGGAATTTTATAAATCAAAACATACCTGAAGGCGGATGAGGAAAACCTTGCGATCTATTTCTCGTAGCATAGGCGAAAATTTCACTATCATGTGCACTCCCTTCCCAGCCCGCCATAACAATGTGAAACACATTGAAGTCACATGCCGTCATGACATTTTGAATAGTCGAACCACTTCGACCAATGTAAGCCACCTTATCCTGGCTGGGTATTCGGGCATCAATGTGAGTACCGTCAATTGCACATATGCAGTTCTGTTTGACAAGGTTAGGAAATATTTATATGTTGTTATGAAAGTAAATAAAAGAATGATTACCTTAAAGTAAGGCATGTAACGGGGATCGACTGCGATTTGTTCTAGAGGATTAGCAAATGATGGATCCCCTGGCCTGATGATTTTAGCGGCTAAGCTAACAAGAGCTTGTATGCCTTTGAAAAAACAACGGCTTATTGTCTCCGATGAATGCTGAAATCTCTCCATAACACCCCTAATTGATTCATTCTGTGACAGAATATATAGCGTTATAGCCAATACCTCCCTTCTCGTTGTTCTCGAAGAACCTTGGAGTCCGTGATTGAGGGATAACTCATGCAAGAGATCCATAAAGATCAGTACTGTCATTCGAAATATGTTACCGAACCTAAACGGAAGTCCAGAAAGCATTTCTCCAACCCATTTATCCCCAACAAAGCTGGAGGACATTTGACGTATACGAACAGTGCTTGATCGGTAAGACTCCAACAGTAATATGGCAATAGCTGCAGCCCATGTCATTCTCTTACGACGTTCATGTTGTGGATCGATCATAAAGGAAAAAAGATCTCAGTTATTTCATCAATTATTAATCAATCCAGCAAGCAAGAAATAAATAATGAGAACACTCAGCTATTAAGAATAAAAAAAAAATGTAGATCTCTACTAAAAGTAAATTTTAAAAAAGAAACACAACTTCAAATAACAAATGAGTTCATAACTTTGAAGAGTACATAAACATTTCTTGAAAACACATAAAAATCTCAATCATAATAACACGTAAATATTCGACTCGCAACTCTGGTTCCATCGCCATAAATATGTGCCTACGTGTTGGATCCTCAAGTTTTTTCATACATATTGCATGAAAGTGGTTATCCGTTATAACTTCAGGGATGGTTTTCAAAGTGCGAAGACAATCGAAGATAGTGTTGTCAAATAGTGGAGAAGGCAGTGGTGCTCCAAAAGCATCTATGACTCTGTCAAAGGAAGTTCTAACAAAAGTATCATTTTCTTTCTTTCTTCTTCCTAGCCTGTGCAACTTCATCTGTGAGCTTGATTCCCCCATCTCCCTCTGGTTAATACTGTGTATTTCTTCTTCAACTGACACTGGCTCTGGTGGAAAATCATCGGGTATTCCTGCAAATCCCGTCTCACTAGGACTGAATGCAAGTTTTCTTGTTGCCACCACCCCCTTGAACATTATGTCAAGTTTATCTTCAAGATCTGGATCAATTCCACTCTGCTTGTATTTTTTTGCTGTCGGTATTGCCTATAATAATAAAATGCAGCGGGTTTAGAGGTATAATCATTTTAATTGAAAATAAATGTAATTGACAAGTAATTAATAAGAATTTTACCTCTAATTTTTCGGCTCACCATTCATCTGAAGCATCAATTGTCCATTTAATTGGATCCCAACCCAATCCCGTGGATCCACGTTTCAGCTCCTTCCAAATTTTCACTCTTTCTTTAGTTGATCACATTTATTTTTAAACTTCAGCCTGTCATAATCTCTTTCAGTCAGTTCTTTAAACCTTTTAGCTATATTCAGCCAACCTTCCTTGTTGAAATAGGTCGTTGGCCTATTCCTAATCTCAATCTCAGTGATGTAGAGGTTACAGAAAATATTTGTAATTTCTTTATCCCACATCGCTGAGGGTCCACCTTAATTTGTCTTAGTCATTGTGGAACTATATGAAGAATTGCATATTGCATAAAGAAATTCATATTGTAACTCAACAAGCATAAAAAAATTCTCCAAATCAACCAACAAGAGTTGAAAGATGTCTATGCCTTTATAAGAAAAAACATAAATCAATGAACCAACAACAATGTCAAAATTTGCTCAAAAAAAAAAAATAACACAAAGGAATTATGTGGTTCAGTCAAAGACCTACATCCACAGTAAGACATCGAACATGTTTTATTATTCAATTATGTAAGAGTACATAACTATGATTCTCAATGGAGAACACTACAACTAAAGTACATGTGTAACAAGTAAACAATACACATCTTATATTTTATATGCAACTTCACATACATGTCGTGGAATCCAATTTCATCGAAGCTATGATTATCTAAGATGCTCATATCGACAGTCATCATCATCATCATAATGTGTTGTAAACCGTAGCTCTAAAGACAGGCACAACACGTAGCTCTAAAATATATATAGTATATATCCTCTCTACCCTCAGCATCAAAGGAAGCTTGAAGACCCCGTAAAAATATACAATCCGATGTTCTAAACAATCATAACAATATTTGCATCTCAAGCTTGAAAACAGGCACAAGTTGCATTGCATTGCATTGCATTGCATCTCAAGCTTGAAAACCTCGTAAATGGCATAAACAGTGAATAGTATTCTCATCATTTACTAAACAGTAAATATTATTTGTATTGCATTTATTGTTTCTTCATCACAACCATTTTAATGAAACAAAAACTGTATCAATATTTTCTATCTAATGTCACAACCATTTTAATGAATCAAAATATCTACTAAACAGTGAAACAAAAACCGTAATTAGTAAATCTAACTCAATATTGTTTGTCACGACAGAAACAAAGAAGAATGGAAGTTTGTCAATAACGGGTGATGGAAGAAGCAGGGTAAATAATTGCATCTCCATTCAGCCACCCCAAGCACACTTTTTTAGTTATTGTGACATATCTCACCAATTTAATTGAAATTCAAAAAGCTAATGTTGTTGCTTCACTTGGGAGCCCGTCTAGATATTGAGAGATTGGCCAACAGAAAAAGTCATGGGAATCAGAACACACATACTCCATAAAAATTGCATTTTTCTCAAATTCCATTAATTCAGAATATGAAATGCCGAAAAAATGTAATGCGCAAACTCTGTTAATGTTGAGGATAAACCATTTCAACGAAATTCCATAACAGCACCCATCCAAAATTTCGCTCAAAACACCCATCCAAAATTCGTTCAATAAGAACCATTTTAACGAGAAATGTAATGCCCAAACTTTCATCCAAATTTCAACTCTAGCAAAAACTGAAAGAAAAACCGCATCGCACGTGAACAGCGAAAGCTCGAAAGCAAAAGTGAAACAAAAACCGCATCCACATTTTAGATCTAGAGGCTCGAAAAGCTTTGAAACAAAACTGTCTCCAAAGTTCAGATCTAGCAAAATCACCCATCCAAAATTCCATAAAAACCTCTGAAACCAGCAATTGTGCATTCAAACAAGATGCAACGGGGCACAAATCAGGGGTCGAACAAGATCTAGCAAAATCAGAGAAGGATCGAGAACGATGGTGTATACCAGACGGGAAAGTAGGGTTTCGTTAAGAGCGCGACGAGGGGGAGAGCTGAGAGTGAATTTCTTGCCAAATTTCTCAACGGTCGTGAGAAAGAGGCGAGGGGGATCGAAGAGGGGCACGGGGTGTCTTTTTCACCCTAACGCACAAACTAAACGCAGGACACGAAGGGAGGTCCGATTATTTCCCTATGCCTATTTGCCTTAATACTGCGTATCAGCGGTAATAAAACGCTCAAGCGAACGCGACATCCAAACGTCATTGCGGCGTTTTCAAAACGTCACTACTCCCATTAAGCTGCCCCAAACGGGCACTTATACGAGTTAGATTACCTTTCATAATACGTTACTACTGCAAAACATTACGCTGAGTCTAAGCAAAAAATTAGGCAACCCAACAATTTGGTGCACAAAAACATCTTTTAAAGTTATGCTCTTTTTTTCTCTTCTAAAAATAGGATACTTGGTTTAACTAATAAGAAAATTTAAGTCTCAAGCATCTCATGAGGTATGAATACTAAAAGATAGGAAGATACCAATAAAAACGATGCTCCCTCGCAAGTTATAAAATTTAAAGAAAAAAAAATCCCAGCCATAGTGCTTAGCAAGTCCTTCATTGACCATAAGGTTATTTCTGGCGTCCTTAAATTTTCTAAGTCAGTGGACCAATAGATAGGAACCCCCATGGAGAGGGTGTATTTTGGAAACCAAAAATATGCGAGAAACTGAAGCCAAACAAAACTATGACAGCACAAATGTGGTGAGATAAAAAAAGCAAAGGAAACTTATAAAAGTAAACGAATACTTAAAATTAATACTTGGAACTTGATTGATCATATAAAGAACACATGCATTGTTCTCCACTTTTGATATGCAGAGATATTATCTTCTTTTTAACTTTACAAGACTTGAATAACCAGATTACAAGATATAATCATCAAGTATTATAAGTATTATTTACAACAGCAGGGAATAGCATCAACGAAAATAAAACCAAATTCTAAAACATATCATGGCAAATTCTCAAAAAGTATGATTTGGTATTTGGCATGCCACATACAGTTCCATACTTCACATGATCGGGAAAAATAAACTGATAGAGGTTACACATTATTGCATCAAAGGAGAATCACGTGTATTTTGTAATGTGGAGTTGGTTTAGACGTTCCATGTTTTAGTTAAAACAAAAAGGTATTTAATAGCTATCATTTTTTTAATACGTTTCTAGGAGCATAAAAAGAAAAAGAACTAAATCCATACATGTGCTCTAATTTGAAACTTTTGAAACGCATAGCAAACCTGAAACCCTGCGGAATAGTCATATGTAACAAAAAAACCTCTCGTATTTACGTCCCAAGTTTGTTATATGAAATAAATTCAAGTAGATGATACAGGATGCAAAAATCACCTTTCAAAAAATGAACTTTAAAAAAAGATATTGCATACAAATTAGCTCAATGTCAGTTAACATAGAAGAAGTGCACAAACTAAAGCATGAACGTACTTCGTTTTATCCAGATATCCAAATAAACATTCATTGGCTATGGACTAACAAGTATAGGAATATAAATTTTCTGCACAAGTTATTCATTTTTTGTACTTAGCAAATGAAAAATAAATAGCATATAGACGTCAAAATAACTAGAAAATTCAAAATTGTGATCATGTGACAGCGTTTCTATAATCAAGAGCAGTAGGGCTACTTTCTTTTGTTTGAACTTACAGCAAAGATCATTCGAGCCCTGAAAACAAGTGGAAGTGATCTTTGAGGGTCCATCAGTTCCCTTAACAACCTTCGTGTAAAAAAAGGGAGATCCCTCAGTCTCTGCAATGAGAATGGCATATAATGATGCAATAAAAACGGAAAAGAGAGGAAATTGAATAATGAAAAACATTAAACGATCAGAAAGATTAAAAAAAAAACATTAAATTCTGTCAAGAATTTGAAACTAACTCGATGCTGCCTTGAATTTTAAATAACTCAAAATCAATTTTTTTTTACTAGAAGATGTCACATACACAAACAAACACACTATATATATAAATTCTAAAATGGGGAACATCAAGAAGGTTCCTAAAAAGCAAAAACAAAGGAGAGGAGGGGGGGTGAAGAGGAAACGGAAATAGAACTAGAGCATAAACCATATCTAGCAAGCCAGTTAGCAAGTTTGTTTCTTTCCCTGTAGTTGAAGGTGAAATGCGCATTGAGTTGTGAGCATAACAATCTAATTTTCTGGATCCAGTGTGAATGATGCCATGGGACTGTCCCTCTGACTCCAACAAAGTAATCAACATGGTAGAGTCCACTTCCACCCACAAACTTGAAAAATTAACCTTACAGCCAGCATGATAGCCCAATAAACAACTATAAGTTCAGTTTCCAGTGCATCTGAGGCAATTACAGGAGCATGGAAAAATAATATGCACTTTCCAGAATAGTTTCTAAAGACCCCTCCCACACCAGCACCAAGCTCAAAGAAACTCCCATCAGTGTTTACTTTGATAGAGGAGAGTTCAAGAGGCCTCCAATACACTTTATAGATCAAAGGATGATCTGAATTCCCGGGGGGGGGGGGGATGGAATTACAGATGTTAGGAAACCTCTTATGTTGTATCAATTATTAGAGGAAAGTAGTACAGTTTCTCACCACCTAAGCAACAGAAGAAGATTTGCCCTCAAATTTAGCATGATTTCTGGCCATCAAAAGGAACCAGGCAACCAGAAAAGGAATGGATTCATATTTTTTTGTGTGCCAGCTGTACCAATAGGACTGTAATTGATACCATTGATATTTAGATTCTAACAGTGTCAAGTGTTTAAACTATTCAGTCCAGACAGCCTGAGAGAAACTGCATTCAAAGAAGAGGTGAGGAATGGATTCCTCCTCCACCAAGCACATATGACATCTAGAAGGGCCCCTCAATCCTTTCAGTTTGAGGATATCATCAGTTGGTAGTAACTTATGGAAGGTTCTCCAGCAGAAAAAAGACATTGATGGGGATTGGAATTTGTTCCAGATAGTATCCCCCCGGGCACCTGATCCCAACAGAAGAGTTTAGAGTAGACTGCTTTGGTGAGTCTTTGATTTTTTTGAACCTGCCAGATTATTTTATCAGATCTACCCCTATCAAACTGTAACTTAGATATGTGAGTAATAGATGGTTCCTAAAGTAGAGTAGACAATTTAGGGAGGGACCATTGGTTACCCTCCCAACATTCAGCCACTTTGAGTTGTAGGTTAGAATGATTGGAATAAGGCATAAGCCACCCCTCAGGGCACTAGTGGTCCAACCAAAAACTCACCTCCCCATTCCCCAAGTCCCAGAGGAATAAATCTTCAGGAATATGTCTGATTTTGAGCATGCTAACCCACATCCTGGAGTCTCCCAATTTCCTGACAAGAAGGGAAGGGTGTTGATCTTTGCAATACTTTCCAATCATAAATTTTGCCCATAAAGAAGAATGGGCCCTGAACTTGATCCAAATTTTACACAAATTAACTTGTAAGAGATGTTGCAGCCCTTTAAAACCAATACCTCCAGCCATAGTAGGTTTTGCCACCTTTTGCCAAGAAGCCCAATGTAATTGTTGTCTTCGTCCAGACCAGAGAAATTTATTAAGAGCCCTTTCCAGTTGTATTTGAGTATTCCTCTTCAGATTAGTCATCTGTAGGATGAAAGAAGGGAAAGTTGTGAGTATACTCTTTAGCAAAGTAATTCTACCTCCATTAGATAGAAAGGACTGTGTCCAGCAGGAAAGGTAGTTGTGATTTTGTTCAAGACCTCATCAAACTAAACCTGCTTAGATCTGCCAGTAATGAGAAGGACTCCAAGGTATTTGATAGGGAGTTGAGAGCTAGAAAACCTTGTGTAATCATAAATCCATTGCTTGCAGTTGGGAGAGACTCTTTTGTGGAAGATTAGTTGACATTTGTCACGATTAAGAATCATTCCTAAGTGAGACTGGAACATTTGAAGACATTTAAATAATTTTTTGACAGCAGACTTGTGGGCCCTGGATAACACCATAATATCATCAGCATATATAAGATTAGAAATGGCGAATTTAGATCTATGGTGATATCAGGAATAGTTGCTAGAGAGGAGGTTTAAGTTGAGTATTCTGGATAAGAAGTCTATGGCCATAATGAAAACAGTGGATGAGAGCAGATCCCCTTCTTTCATCCCTCTGGTGGCAGTAAAAGACCCCTTGGTTTGTCCATTAATGAGAATAGAGTGAGCATTGTTTGATAACTATCTATGGATGAGGGTACAGAAGTTTGCAGGAAAACCTCTGGCAGAAAGGATGTCCATTATGAATTCCGAGCTTATGGTATCATAAGCCTTTCTGATATCTAGTTTGTAAATCTGATTGCCCTACAAGGCTTATCCAGATCCTAAACCAGCTCTTGTGCAAGAAGTACATTATCAGTTATAGATCTCCCTTTGACAAAGGCAGTTTGAATGGGGCTAATCAGGTTGTCAAGATGGGGTTGCAATCTTTTTACTATGATTTTGTTGATAATTTTGCTAATAACAGAAGTGAGGCAAATAGGCCTAAAGTGATTCCAATTTTTCTGAAGATCAGATTTAGGTATCAGAATAAAGATAGACTCACATAAGTACTTAGGGAGGTTATGGCCTTGGAAGAAACTCCTCACAGCAGCAGTAACGTCCATCTTAATGATATCCCATGATTTTTTATAGAAGTTTGCAGTGAAATCATCAGGCCAAACAGCTTTGGAACTGTCAATAGAATTTAAGGCCATCCATATCTCCTGGTCAGAAGGATGATCAATTAACATAAGGTTTCTGCTATAAGATATGTCTTTCATGAAGTAGTTTTTATCAAAAGGTGACCTGTGACGTGAATCTTGATTTAGTAGTTGCTTATAGTATGAGACTACATCTCTAACAATTGCATCATTATCATTAAGCCAGACCCCCTCAGCAGATTGGATAGAATGGATAGTGTTGCACTTCCTTCTGTACTTAATAAAGGCATGATAGAATTTAGTATTCCTGTCTCTTTCAGTGAAGATGTTAATAGAAGCCTTCTGTTTTAAGAACAGTTCTTGATACTTTATTTTGTGCAATTAATAAACTTTTTTCTTCAGCAAATCCATTCTAGACAGCAAGTTCAAGTTTCTCTACTTCTTTTTCAGCAGTGCTAACAGAATTTAGAACATTGCCAAAGGATGCCCAGCTCCATTTCCTGAGGGTTTTGCCAAACTTGATCTGCAAGATGCTAAGTTTAACCAGTGATTCAGAATGTATAACTCCACACAAATTAGTGGAGACAATGTTCAAAAAAGAATGATAGGTAGACCACATATTAAGGTATCTGAAAGGAGGGGGTTGCTCAGAGTTATAAGAGGAGGTAATGGAGACCAGCTAAGATTTATGGTCAGAGCCAGCAAGGCTCAGATGAGTTACATAAGTAAGCAGGAATTGAGAGTACCATAGATCATTCACTAGAATTTTGTCCAATCTTTTGTAGAGATGTCCCCTCTTCCAAGTGAAAGCAGGTCCCTTGAAGCCCAGATCAAACAGACCTGCCAGTTGGATGTTATCACTAAAATGTGTCATTTTGGAGAGAGTAGGAGTCCTGCCCCCAGATTTTTCAGCAGAAGAAGTTATGCAATTGAAATCTCCCCCCACCAGCCATGGGGAATGCATATGTTTACTTATATTGTGGAGGCAGTCCCAGAGTTCTCTTCTGTCCTCTTTTTTGCACCCATCATAAATAAAAGAAGCATGACCAAAGTGGCCATTAATCTGAAAAGAGATGCACAAATTGTTGCTGGTCCACCAGAACATTCCAAAAGGTTTACTTTCTACAAAACAGTCAGATTTTGTTATTATTGTTAGCATAATGAGAAAAACCAGTAAACTTGTTGATAAGTCTTTGAGGATACTTATGAACCGTAGGTTCAAAAATAGAAATGCACCAAACCTGATATTTTTTGTTTAGGTGTAGAATTCTTTCGAGGGAGAGGGGGTGAGCAATTCTCCTAATATTCCAACATAAAAAATTAATCATCTTGTGGAGAGGAATAGAGGGAAGGTTGTGATCTGGATCTTGTTCTGCCTCTAGTAAGTTTGGAGGGGGAACCAGCCTTCACATTTGTGCCTCCTCCAAGTACCTGAGGGATGAGTCCTTTTTGGAGTTTTTGTACTTCAGTGACTTGTTTCTTCTTCTTTTGCTGTGTGAATATACCAATCCTCTTCCGTGTTCTTCTGAATTTCTGCAATGGTGTCACTGGTAAGAATTGTTGGTAAAATGTTGGGATTGTTGGAAGGGCATACCACATCCACACTTCCATCAAAAACAGGTTCAGATGAAGGTGGAGTGACTATCAAAACCTCATTTAATTCTTTCCTCACTGGTATCAGGGATCAGAATTTGAGGTAGTGCAAGAAGTAGTAGTTCCTACAGGTTCCCTGGAAGTGTCTTGTACAAATGTGGTTATAGGGGGAAGTTCACCTACAGCAGGGTGGACAGTATGCTGAGCTTGGAGAAACTCCTTCTGAGTTGTATTAGAATTTCTTTCGGAAGGGGGGTGAAGCCTATAAAATTTGTCCAAAGTGTGCCCAAACATTTTGCAATGTTGACAATAGTAAGGTTTTTGCTCCAACACCACTTCTTGCCAGAACCCATCCTGTTCAGTCCCAATCCAAACTCTTTTCAATTTGGGAGGGTGATATCCCTCTCAATGAGAATTCTAGCACATGCAGGTCTGGCTTTATTGTAAGTGGGAGTGTCCACCTTAAGTGGTATTCCCAAGCTCTCCCAATACTGAATAAAGCATTAAGATTGAAAAATTGAAGAGGGAGTCCAGGCAGTTTGAACCAAAGAGGCACCACAGGTGGGTCTTTGCTAGGGTCAAAGTCTAGAGTCCATTTCAAGATTTTCATAGTAGTTCCAGCAATCATTAAAGATTGCTTAGCAATTAGCATAGCATAATCCTCTTCTACAATGAGCTGGATTAGGAGATGTCTCCTATCAAGTAATCCCACTTTCCAAGCCCCAATAAACTTGAGAGATTCAATGTAATTTCTTAGTAACTCCATTTTTGGATGTCCCAAAAGGAACTTGCCAACCAGTGTGAACTGCACCTCTTCATTTAGAGATTTCATATCTTGTTCAGAAAAGTAGATGGCAGGTTCACCATCCTTCACACCTAAGGGATGAATGCAAGGACAAGTCTCCTTACGAGCAGCCGCATCATGTAAGGTTCGAGGGAACGCTAGATTGTCAGGGTCTTGTAAAGTATCTTGAGCATTACCAACCACTCCAGCATAAGTGGCCTTAGTCCACTGGCCATTGGTTTCCACATCTATAGGAAAAGCCATAGAAAATCCAAAACTTAAGGCAGCACCGAGCAACCTACAATGGAACAGTAAAACTTCAAATTCTTCAGAGCCCGAGAAGGGTCAAAAGCAGGAACCCGCTTCCAAAAGGCCCCCTCAAGGGAAGGACACCACAAAGCACAGCCACTCCAACACCATGCGCCGCCAGCCAGCACCAAGGGATTATCTTCTCGCCAAGAACCTTAGCAGAGCTCCATCTTATATATATATATATATATATATATATATATATATATATATATATATATATACGAGCCTCCAACCACCCCTAATATGCCTAACAGTTCGAGTGTCACCTCCATAAGACCAATTGTGCTAGAAAGAATTTGAACCCGAACTTAGGAGTCCTATACCGTGGATACCAACCAACAGGCCAGGGTACGCAGCACTATATATTATTTATTTATTTATTTACAGTAGTAGGTAGTTAGATATGCAGTCAACTGTCTACTTCGTAACCAGTTCTCCATATATTGTAGCGTGAAATCAAATTTAACTATTTCTTTATGCAGTAAGAAAGTACCAAGTCTAACAGTTGACAAGTTTGCCCGTAACAAATTGTGGTGGATGTGATCAAATGTGTTTAAGTTCATGAAGTTTGGATTCAAGCAGAAGTCCAATAATAATATAACCCATTTTTTTAATTTAATTTAATGGTATAATTTTAGATGAATAAAAATTTATGAAAATACAATTAAACATGTAATGCATAAATTTTAAAAAATATTGAACACTAAAAATGTTATAATAACATATCACTTAGACAAACTCCTTTATTTAATAGCTATTATAACTGAAGGGAAACAAGCTAAAACTACCAAAACCTTCTCTTTTACTGAGCTCTAAAATGAAATGAATCACTAAATCTTCTTCAAAAAGTGTGACCGTATCTCCATGCTTATATTTATAATAATAATTTGCACATAGAAATGCGAGCTAGGCCAATTTGTGGATTACCTCCACCGTGATCTCTATGACACTGCTTCAAATAATAAAAACAACCTCCACATAATGTAGGGATAATATTGCATGTACCAATTTTTCTCCAACTTTGTATTGCTGAGTTTTACTATGACGATGAAGACTACCACTACTACTACTGCTACTACGATTATTATTATAATTATTATTATTATTATTATTATTATTATTATTATTATTATTATTTCCCAATTAAGATGGATGAAGAATTGATGCTATGTTGACGGTTAGCCGTAAAACACATATCAGAACTATAGATATGAATTATAGATATGAATCAAAATTTGAATTTTGATATTAAACTGATAACTAGTGGAGACATGATATGACCTAAATCGATTATAATGAGAGATATATAGCTTAAACTGATTATAGTGAGAAACAAGAGCATGCTGAGAAGTCAATCATGCGATACATGATGCAAAACAAGCAAAAGTTAACTAGATCTAAATATAAAAATAGATATGCCACATGTAAGTTAAAAATTTTGAAAATAAATAAGTAAGAATTATATGACATTGATAAAAAAGTATAAATATTTCTTCTTTACAATAAAAAAAATGAAAAAGAGAAAATTTCAAGAATGATATTAATCACAAACTACTATATATTGGAAAGATTAACAATCGAAATAAAGTTGAGTCAATAGTGGCAAGGTTTAAAAAGGCGAAATCAAGAACTAACCATTGTGCTTTAGCAATGCGAGATGTAAGCCTCAGTAGATCGAGATGTAAGCCTCAAAATAGAAAACCCCGATAAATTAAAAATAATTCATAAACATGACATAAACCACAAATATATTGCTTTAGTTTATTATCGTAAAGACATAAAACACAAATATCAATCTTAAAAGTTGATATAAAACAAAATTCAAGGTAAGCATTCAATTAAAATTTCAATAAATAATACAAATCACAATCCACATGGAACTCATCTTCACTTTCATCATCTTTAGAACAATTATCATATATAATTTTATCATTTCATTCTCTTTCATTAGCATCTTCTAAAACTTATTCAAAAACAACATCTCTCTTCTTATATACCATATCAGTTAATACTAAATCAAATATAATTTAAAATAAAATAATAGCTTAAAAATATAATCAAGTAATCATACTTAATTTACTTTTTGACTTCTTTAAGGCGTATGTCATTGATAAAGAAAAAGTGTAAGTCTCATTGATGAAAATAAGGTCTAAGCCTTGAGGCATTCTTTGTATGTGCGCCTTGTGAGGCGGACATTAAGGTGTGCGCCTCAATCACCTTTTTATAAGTGTAGTGGACAGAGAATTAAGAGATAAAATTTTTCATGTTAATAAAGTTAATAATATAATTAATATTAATATAATAATTATTGACAAGACAATTTTGAACATGGGCAATACCAGTAAGATTAACATATGGTATTGGGAAGAGCAAGATGAACTGATTCAATATATATCTGATGAAAAAAATGATAAATATTGGAGGTGATTGAAATTAACATATATGTTCTAATAGGATATGCCATAAGAGAAGAATGAACTAATATAACATATACCTACTAAAAATCAATGGTGATTGGAAAGGATTTAAATTTTTATAGGTATTAATAAGATTGGCCATAAAAATATTCATGGTGGTTCAAAAAATATTAGAAGAAATGCAATGGTAGAAATAACAATTTTTCATGGTGCCATGTAATCTTGCAATAGAGAACACATTTGAAGAAAAAAGAAAGCAACCGGGTATTTATATAACTGAAATACTAAAAAAATCATCTTACAAAGATTATAAAGTGATTATGGATAAAACTTAACCACAAAATATAGGTAATAGTTAAGTATTTATATATTAAAATTATAAAAAAAAGTTATTTGGTTTACTAAAAATAGAATGCAGTGTAAAAGTAATTTATAGTAATTGGAATATTTTGGAGTTGTTTGTATTAGTATAAAATAATACAAGACTTTACATTTTATTATTTAATTCGAGCAAAATGAAACATTATAAAAGTATACCAGTGATAAATGATGACGGCGGCTAGTGGTGGCGGACTGTATACATTGAAAGGTGGTGACAAGTGGACTGAGACAACAGTGGCTACGAAGATAACAAGCAGTAGTGGTGATGGTTAGTTGTGGAAGTGGGCGAATAGAGATAGAAGGCCAATGAACTACAGTGGCTGCTAGCAGCTACCAGTGATGAGCGGTGGCAACCAACAAGATAGCATGCGAGAGAGTGGCCAACCAACTTGCTACAACAATGGCAGGCAACGGGAGACGCCGATGGGGGATGTCAAAGGGTGACTGGTGAGAAATACTTGAAACAAAATAGAGTATTTGGAATTACCCTAAATCCAATAAATTTCAAATGCATTGTAATTTTATACTATTTTTATTTATTCCGACTACTCCAGAATTTTAAAAACCTATTAAAAAAAATACAATGTACTTATTTTGTAGCGAACCAAATAGCCCATTAATAATATAATAAGATGGTAGGATTTGAAAATATGTAAAATTATTAATCTTTTAAGAGAGATTGTTAAAAAGGCAAAAAGAAATACATTAGTAATACCAACATTGGCGTTGAATAAGATGGCTAGTTTTATTAAAAAGGATTAATGATGGAGTATAAAAATTATTAAGTAAAACAAACTGCTTTTAAATATCAAAGTCTTGAATCTAAGTGAGATTTATAATAATTATATGAAAACTGTCTTAAACTCTGAATATTCCGCAAACCAAAAGTGTACAATAAATATGATTTTAACGAAAGAGATAAGCAAATATATAGAATAACAACTGTAATATATAAGAGATCAAGAGATTTAATTAGCTCAGATGCATCAAAAGAAAGGCAAAAAGATTTTAGTTAAAAATTAAAATAAAAAAGAATAATGAAAATCCTTATTTAAGAAATTACTAAATTGAAGTTTCAAGAAGAAAAATTATCTTAAAAGAGTAAAATGAACAATACAGGGAAGTATATTATAGCCACAAATAATGAGGTGGAGTTGACTCTAAAAATATGCAAAACTGTGTAGCTTTGGTCCAAATGAGACACCTACTGAGATGGATGCTATGCTATGCAAAAATATTTCAAGGTAAGAGTGCCAATTTTGGGTGCGCTTTGAAATATTTGGTGAGTTCCAAGTGGTTTGAGGGCAAATAATGAAGGAGGGCCAAAAATAGGTCAAGGTGATTGATTCAATTTGATTAGTTTAAAAATATTTAGTGGAAATGTTTAAATGCATATGAGCAGGAGGGAAAGCACCAAAATTTTAACAAAATATGGGCAAGTTAGATTTGAAGTAGTTGATGGGAATCAATGATGTTTAGACTATGGTGGAAGAATAGCAAAAACTATTTCAAGGGCAGCTGTAATTCAAATGACAGGTTTAATAGGATCTTCAGAACATTTTTACAACTATATAGCTCGAGAAAATGCTTAGAAATTATTCTAGAAATGTGGAAAAATATACTACGAAAAATTGACAAAGAGATCAATAAGTAAAACAAAGACACTTAGGCCTTCAACCAAAAAGAACACAAAAGTGACAATCACTAAACACTCAACCCTAAAGATTTTACTCTAATATTTATCAAACATCAAAAAAAATTATTCATTGCAGCAATGTTTGAAATATTATATTACAATCATCAATTCTGAATTAAGAAAAATGAATGAAAATTCAAAACTAGCAAAGAAAATAAGGAAGTAGAGTAGAATCACACCAAAACTCTCCATAACTAACCACTTCCTTTCAGATAATTTTAAAATAGGATAACTGCACTTAACAGTTTCCCACATGAAGGGAAAGATTGAAATATCAAAAAATCAAAATTTTAAATTAAATTTTTTAAATTTTTAAACAATAATCATCATTACAATTTTATCTGTTTGCAAGCCATAATTTTTTTTAATCATGTGACTATGTTCACTTGGCCTTTTATATGAACTTTCGATTTTGATCTTCCCAACAAACAACAAAAGAAATGGAAAATAAAAATTCTAATGCTGATGAGTGGAAAAAGATTATTGGTGAAATATCAATGCAGCCTGAGTTCTCATCAGGCGATACAAATTTTTAGCTGATTTCGAAGAGGGCTTATTTCACCAATTAAGTTGTACGTACTGTCAGCAACTGCATCTTGACCTAGTGTGAGCATACAAATAACAACTACACTTGTTATGTCATACAGACAAACTAAGATGTACTTCATACTAAACAATCTAGAAGGCTAAAACAACATAAAAAATTCCCTTTCATGAGCCAAAAATAGAAAAACAAATCAAAATAGATATAACAAGGCTTTGCTGAAATCCATAATCTAGTCATTTTGTACTACTCTGCTGGAAAAAAGAAAAGTGTAATGAATTACCCTCATTCCCCAGTTTAAGGGGCTATTTGGCAGCAAAGGGAGTGCAATTAATTCCTTCTGCATGAGTTTTAAAAGTTTAAGTGTTTAGAAGGAAGAAAACAAATACAATGTAAAATCCCAAAGTATTTTGAATTCATTCTCTAAATATTAATTAATGTATTTAAAATTCGTTGGATTTGAGCGAATTCCAAAAATACTGCTTTGTGTAAAATGAGGCTGCTGCCCGCTACTAATTGCCACAGTTGCCGCCTCCTGCTGCAATTGTCAACTGCCCGTCAAACCCCATAGCCACTGCTAGTTGCGGCCCACCGCCAACCTACCCCCCGTCGCTACCCATCTACTTGCTATCAACTGCCTTTCCCGATGCCGGCCATCCGCCGTCGCCAACCTTTACAAATTTATTTTACATTGAAAAAATAAAGTCCGGCATTCATTTTTCACTGAATCAAATAACTCTAACATATTCCGAATAAAATACATTACTTTAATGCTACATTATTTTTTTCCGCAAACCAATCAGCCCTAAAGAAGATGTAATCTGCCCAAAGAGCACATGGGACAATTTTTTATTATTATTTTAAAATCTAGCTATGAATTAGGCGCATACGTTTTATATGATTAATGAAAGTAAAATAACAAATAATAAATATCAACATTTTAATTTTTCCACGCAAATAATAAATTCTAATCAATTCCACCACTTTTAATTACCTCTCTCAGCAAAGGACCTAAAACTACAACAAATAAAAAAAATTAACAAATGCATGTCAAAATTAAAGGGGAGAAACTTTCCAAAAAAGTAAATAAAATGGTACCAAAGGCCAAGCATCAAGCATTAATCTTGATAATTATAAAGATAAATAAGAATAAATTTGACAGCAAAAATTAAGAAATGATTCTACTGTTTGATTGTAACAAAAAATAAACAGCATAAACAAGTCAAAAACAACTTCGAGTAAGCAATTGCTTTGAAAGGAAAAACTCAAGTGTAACGCAAATTTGTCCAGGATACCATGACTTTTGAAATCTCAAGTTTGTAAAATATAGGTAGAAAGAAAATCATAGAGATTACATATAAGAACTAAATATGCTGCCGGTTGGCACTTCAAATTAGCCCTAGTACCAAAGACCAGGAAAACAAGATTTGAGATGAGAACAAGTTGCTAGAGGCAACATCAAAAGTTATTGCATGGTCCCAAAAGCTAGTTTTTCCCTACCATGCTATTTACCTTTTATATAATAATTTTTTTCTAGATAATTTCTTTTCATGGGCTAGGCTTTGGCCAAGTAAAGAGACTTGCATGACAAAAATACATTTACTAAACAGGTATTATTATGAATAAGCTCTAACGATCTTCTAGGTCGCATTCCAACTAGTTAGAGCTCACAAGTGTAGATCTGTGACCAAATAAATAATAATATGAAGAGATATGGTGGATAAAAGGTGACAGTATGAGAAACACATGTAATCAATGATAATAAAGGTATAGAAAAGGTTGTAGTATTTTATGCATTTAAAAACTATGCTAGAGAAGAAGAGAAATAAGACTCCAACGTACATTAAAATCTGCTCACAGTAACGTCACTCATTGGAAACATAATTTCGATTTAAACAAAAAAAAAAAAACTATTGGCCAAAATAAACAATTATATAGGAAACAACCTGCAAGAGGCTGTGTGAACCACCACCGAATGAGCGATTATACTTCTCAATGTTTTCCAAAACTTGGCTAGCTTCTAGCTCATGACGTTGACTCTGCACGGTTGCGGTAGGTATCAACAAAGTTATAAAACGGCGACAAATGGGACATTTACATGGCTGAAGAGCGGATCCGTGATGCCATACACGCATAATGCAACTCCCTGAAATTTCAAGCATAATAAACATAAGAGATGACCATTATGCATATTTTCCTCAGAGCAGGAAAAACAAAATCACAAAATGGTTAATATAGCATTAAAAAAATAAAAGGAATAGCATGATCCTGATTCAAATAACTTCTCTTAAAGTACTACCTGAGCATACATTTTTTCAGCCATGTTCATTAAGCTAAATCAGCTGGTGAAGTAAAAGCTCCAAGATGAACTTATGCCCGTGGAATAAATAAACAAATAAATTTAAAAGAATAAATAAATCGCAAAAGCTTACATGAGTGAAGTAGGGGTCTAGAAAACATAAGAATAGATAGCACCGATATATCAATCAACAAACCATCTTTAACATCTTTATGATATAATTGCCTTCAATTGAAAAACCGATGATAGTAGCTGAAAATTCTCCCAATCACATATGTGGTGGAAATAGACATAGACGACGTTTTGCATTCTCATAGCATTAAAATTTCAATCCCAGAGCTCATGTACTAAACTTAAACCCTGAACCTTCATTGCCACAACTACAATTCAATCTTTTCCATCTAATTGCAATTTATACATAAACAGTTGAGATTTATGTCTACTATGGAAGTTATAAATTTATTGAGAGGTTTGATGAAGAAATACAGAGAGAATAAGGAAGATCCATATATGATTTTTATTGATTAGAAAAAACTTACGATAAGATTCCAAGAGAAGTCCTTTGGAGAGTTTTAGAGAAGAAGGGGTTGATATGACTTATATTGAAGTCATTAAAGATATGTATGCTATAAGCCCATATCTTTTTGCTTTAGTTATGAATGCTCTTTCTGAACATATACTGGAGGATGTACATTCGTGTGCATTTTTTGCTGATGATATCTTTCTTGTGTATAAGAATAGAGAAAGAGTTCAGTAAAAACTTGAATTACGTGGATCTACATTGGAGTCCAAAGGCCTTCGTTTAAGTAGAACTAAAACTGAATACATAGAATGTAATTTTAGTAGTAGTAACTCTAGGGACAGACTTATAACTATGGGTGATCAAATTATTAAAAGGTGTGAACATTTTAGATACCTCAGGTCTAGTGTGCAAAGTGAAAATGATATGAATGGAGATGTTATTACTAGAATTCAAGTTGGTTGGTTGAAGTGAAGGAATGCATCAGACCTGTTGTGTGCTGAAAAATATAGCTTAGAGTGAAAGGAAAATTTTATAAAATGGTAGTGAGGCCTGCAATGCTCTATGGCGCAGAGTGTTGGCCTTTTAAAGAGAAACATAAAACAAAGTTAAGTATTGTTAAAATGAGAATACGGATGAGTGGGTTAACAGAGACAAAATAAGAAATGAATACATCCGAGATAGGGTTGGTGTAGCTCCAGTGGTGAATAAGATTAAAGAGTCATCTTAGATGGTTTTTCACATTAAACGTCGCCCATCTGATGTTCTAGTTAGGAGAATAGATGTTTTAGATTAGAGTTATGTTAGGAAAGGTAGAGTTACACCTAAAATAACTTGGGCATATTGTATAAAAATGATCTGAATTTAATAGACTTTAATGAAAATATGACACTAAAAAGGATGCAATGGAGAAAATAGATTATGTGGCCAACACTACTTAGTGGGATAAAAACTTGTTGTTGCAGTAGGTTGTTGTCTGCATGGAAAATGGGCCCACAAATCTAGGTCAAGGCAATGATGACGATGATGGAGAGGTAGCGGCTTGCATGCTACCTAGAAGAAAAGCAAAGGGAAGTCCATCCTTTGTCTGGTGTCTAATGTTTGAGAATGGCAGGCCTTTAGGAAAGCGTTAGCCATATATTCAAGCAAATCTAAGTAATTGTATTTAAATAGAATTCCTAGAAATGCTGGATCTGCCAGTTATCACATCGGTTAGTATGGAGTCATTTCAGCTCGATGATACAGTGATAGATCCCAGGTTTCATCAACCTTAGCAAAGTTTCTAAGCATGAAGTGATGTGATGGATGATTCTTTAGCTGGCGATCCCATCACAAAAACATGCCAAATCTCACATAAATTTCTTTCAAGTGTCATTTTTTATATTGTTTATTGTGGTGTGGTTGAATATATAGCTATTGTATTTATAAAATCAGGTTGCGAACTCTTCCGCCTAATTTTCCAGGCTTGCGAAGACCAATTAATTTAGCTTGTTCAAGTTCTAGTCCACAAATTCCACCAATCATTATAAACCCTCAGTAGTCAGTTCGTGTGCTTGCAAATCAGTAATATGATCAGACGGCGCATTGACAACAGATTGATTCCCGTTTCAGTCAACAACAAAAACAAATCTGATTTCACATTCCAAGACAGTAAAAACGAAAAAATAAAATAAACCTAAAATCTAAAATCCTCCGTCATGGGATCAAGCAGAAGCTTTTCCGCGCTGAAAATCAATAAATCCGTGTTAAGAAGAAGAGAGATCCAAAATCCGAAACTGAACAAAAATTCAGGCAGAAGTACCGCAGAACCAATGGGAGCAGTTGGCCTGACATGGCAGCGTGAATCTCTCGTGGCATACCGAGCAAAAGTCGTTCTCCGGAGGTGAATCCATTTTTGTTCGCGCGCAGGTTCTTTTGCTCCCTCTGTCTTTAAATGAAGTTTCATGAGTCATGGTCCACTCCTGTACGTTCCGCGTTCTTTCCGACGGCAATGCCGCTTATTCTCGAGTCACATCCATACCCCCTCAAACTACTGTATTTATCCGATATTTAATTTTCTATGGGCTAAACTAGCCCCCTCACCGAAATAATATTCCGGCTAGTTACGTTCTTTTCTGGTGGAGAAGGTGTAACATCAAGTTATAAAAATACATTGAGATGTGGGATCTGTTTGGAGCAGCCTGAGGAAGTTCCGAGAAACCTGTTGCGAAAAAACTGATTGATTATTTGTTGTAGCTGTCTTAAAATAACTGTGAGGCAGCTGTTTTTTAGATAAATGATCATTTTGCCCTTATGTTTAGTATTTTTTTTTGTAACAGAACTGTGACAACCATATATTTACCACTTCAGAAGCAAAAATTCATTTCAAAATAGTATATTATGAGATACAGGTGGTATCTATTATACAAAGAAATAAAAGTTAAATAGAAACTGAAAAAAATTACAGTAGTGCTAAATAAAATATAGATAATAAACTAAGAAATTCTCTAATCACTCTCCTATTGCATCAGTAATATGTTCCCTCAATTCATCCATCTCGCTTGGACCTTCCCATTTTACAGTACAGGTGGGGGAAGCTTCATTGTCATGTGTGTCATAGACTGCCCAAGCTCATACTCAAAAGCTTCGGTAGGTACGTGTTCCTTATCTTTTTTTCTTACTGAAGCCAATGTTGTTGCAAGAATGATGTCATCGAATGCAATTGTGGCAATCACAATATGTATCTGTTTGGAACAACGAGTATGAAGGCATATCACGAAGCATAACCCATTTTTTTTCAAACAGCAATAGTCCTCTCAATGACACCATGTAACGATGAATGTCATTTATTGAACATTTTTTTCTGTCTCATGTAACGTTGCTTGCACATTCGAAGTTTGGTATTTGATATCTCGTATTAGGAAATGACTTTAGATACTTTAATTGCAACGGATATCTAGCATCAACTAAGTATTTTTTTCTTGATATAAATTGTATAATTAATATTAAGGTTAAAGTATGAAATTAGCTCTGACTAGAGCGTACCTACAGGTGGATGTGGGAAGTTGGTAATAGCATTCTGCGTCGCTGCTTTGAAAACTAGACTGTCAAATGCACTGCCCCCCCAACCGGCCATAAGAAATTGAAACACATGTTAAAGTCACAAACGACCATGTCATTCTGAGTCGGGTGACAGCGACTTTATATATGCTTTAAAATTTAAGTATTTAATACTGCTGCTAAAAGATTTAATTATTCAGCAACTGCACCAAAAACTTAATAGCAGTTATAGATTCGATAAAGATGTATGTATAAAATATTCAATAATTGTAAAGTCACACTTATCAACACAAGTATACGTATCGCTCAAGTAATATAGGGCTCTAATGGAGTCCTAGATATCGATCCCACAGGGAGTAATATTAGAACTACGAACTAAGATTTTAGAATAACAACACTTAATCGCAACAATGGAATTCAATTTGCTTATCTGTCACTAATATGCAATTGAAATAAATATGTAATTTTAATAACTCTTAAATAACTAATTATACTAATGAAGGTTCTAATGTGATATTCAATATATAAGAAAGCATCATTCTCCTTATCAAGAAATTATAGTGAATGGATAAAGTGAATCAGTTCAAATTGTATTGTGTCAAATAGAAGCATACATTTTCTTTACCCTTTGGTCCAACATAAAGAACATTGACAAATCCTATGCTTGTTTACTGAATGTGCGGCTAGGCTGGGAGGATACCGGCTCTCACTTCGGAGCTCCCACATTTCCCTCGCCTGAGGGCTAACATCTACACTTCAGCACCCAAACGATATGACCGAATTGGGGATTTTAGTCTGTCACTCTAAAATCTCCAATTCTACGCCCGATAATTTTATTTCCCTATTTATTTGCATCCAACTTCCAAGGGTTTTGACCTCCCTGAATCTTGGATGTAATCTTCACTTTAGTTGTAAAACTCAACATATTTTAACAAATTAATTGTCCAGATTGAAAGTAAATTAAGATGGAAGTGAAAAGATTATCACAATTTCTTTAACTTTTTCATGACTCCACCAATTTAAATCACTATTTCACAAATCTCAAGACAAAGAGAAAGACAGAGAAAACTACTCAGATCTCATGGGAAAAACACATTAAAACTCAGAATTCATATATAAAAGCAAAGTCATACAAACTACAACAAGTAAATAAATTTATCACAATTTCTTTAACTTTTTCATGACTCCACCAATTCAAATCACTATTTCACAAATCTCAAGATAAGGGAGAAAGACAGAGAAAACTACTCAGATCTCATGGGAAAAACACATTAAAACTCAGAATTCATATATAAAAGCAAAGTCATACAAACTACAACAAGTAAATAAATTTCTCTAATTTCTCCCCAAGCAAACTCCTCGAAGTTCCTCTAATTCTCTTCCTTTCTTTACAGCATACAAAATTCCTCTTCGAAGCGGCAAGGAGGAAGAAATCTCTTACTTTTCCTCCACTCTTATAATCTCTCGAAGAATTCCTCACAATTTTGACACTCTAGTAAATTCTCTATACACTAATGGAACCTCTCTAACCTCTAGGACCTTTCTATTTTTGGCCAAAATCTTCTTTTACAGTTGTGGATGAGTTTTCCCAAGAGTTACCTAAGCACCCCTCCAAAATTTGTCCACATCCAATGCATTATTGGACATAACCGTCAAGCTCGCCATCGGCGGCCTCGAGGGCGGCGTCAGTGGGCCTTCTAAGTGAATTAAATCTGGAGTCTCGGGAAAAGTCCATCGTCGGCGCCGTTGGGCTCACCGTCGGTGCCCTAGTTCAAATCTTCACATTTTGGTCTTTTTCGTTCCAAATTCGCTCATTTCTGCATCTTTTTGCTCCAATGACCCTAATTCATCATTCCTGAAACAAAACATCAAAAATACCTTTCTTTAAAGTGTAATATCATCAAAAATAGTGTAAAATAGGTATGAAAATCTTAACATATTTTCCTTTGGTCAAAGTCCCCCAAACTTAACTATTACTTGTCCTCAAGTAATTTTAGTACTATGTAAAAGTTATGATCTATTGTAGTAAAGTTTTAATTCAGAAATACTATAAGTTTGATTTAGATAAATATCATAGTGAGATTTTAAAAAAAATTTAAGTAAATAAATTAACTTTGTAGCTATAAGATTATCTAGTCATTAAGTTTAAGAGTTCTAATCTTCTATTCATTTCAAGAATGACTATATGTTGTAATATTAAGTCACTCAGAATATTCAAAGGATAGGAATTTCATGAGAACACTACTAATAAAAGAACTATTTCATAAATATAAGTTCAGGAATGTATTTAGGTTTTCCCTTTAGGTAGGTCTAGTGAAGCCAATTTTTGATTAGACATATCCTCAAGCTTCTCCTCACTTTCATATATATATATATATTCTTTCTTTTATCTTTTTCATTTGGATTGCTTTCAATCCTATATATTTTTCTTTTCTTTTAAGGGATTCTTGTCAATCTTTTCTTTTTTTCTTTTTCAAGTGAGGATTACTGCATCTGGATTATCTTTAATGATTTTGAGCATCACATTTATTTCCGTAAATTTGAAACTCAAAGCATTCCCTTACCTTATAAATATTTCATAGCTTTTACATCATTGAGCCCCAATCTTTTCTTCACAAATGAATTTTCAGATTCTTAATACTTCAAAATATAGTTTCCTTTAATTTAAATAGTTAACTATAGTCTTATTCTCTTATACTAAATATCTTAAGTTACAAAATTAGTTTTCATTACAACAATATTTCTTTAAATCTACCATAATATTTAAATAGTTACAAAATATAGTTATGTTAATTAAATTCACTACATAAAATTATATTAATAATTTTTGAAAATAGTGAAATAGAGGACATCTAATAGTTAATCTTTTTCTTCCCTCCCCCAAACTTAAATTTTTCAATATGAAATAATACAGGTGGAAAGAAAAACTCTGAATATAAATCATACCTCAGTATTTTAGGCATTTTAATTATTCTGAAATTTTGTTTGCAGTCCTTCTCAAAATTTCTACTTCACCTGGTCTATAACATTAGGAGCTTTCTACACATATAAATCATTAGAGAAATTGCTGGGTAATGAAATTTTGAAATAAGTGCAAAACTAAAACATTAAAGAAACACAATAATTCACTAACACAACCAAAATACTAAACAAAATAATTACAATTAAAATGCGAAATAAAAATCACATTACAATACAATTCACAAAGTATTTATCAACATTCATTATACTACACATGCAAATTTTAACTACCACACTAACTTTATAACAAAAATAAAAAA
>NEWO01001300.1:73779-96973 GCA_003013225.1 Phalaenopsis aphrodite | reverse complement strand
GGGGGTTTCTGTCAAAATGATCAAATTGGCGAAATTGGCAAAATTGGGTTCAATTTCAGGGTCCAAATTCATTTTGGAGAAATTTAAAGTGATTTTGGGAAGGTTTGGGGTGCCAAGGGTATTTTTGTAATTTTGGCAATTTTGGGGGGTATTTTGGTAAATTTGGTATTTTTGTGGTCTTGGGTAAATTAGGTATTTAAAAAAGTTTTGAAATATTTTTTGAATAAGTTTGGGTATTTTGGGTGAATTTGAGGATTTTGACCAAATTTAGGGTTTCAAGGGCATTTAGGTAATTTGGGGTGTATTTAGGGGCGAAAGGCCAAGTTAGACATTTTTAGTAGAATTGGGGTGCTAACCACCATGTATGAGCTATGGACCAATGAAATCCCCATTTTGGTCCTCTATGTACTGGTCTTATTTAAACCCTAGCCTAGGGTTAGTGGGACTAGGGGACCATCTACATGAGTCTCCCAAAAGATCAAGGGATCAAAGTCAACAATTTTGGGTTTTAGGATTGTGAGTGATTGTGGGTGATAGTGAGTGCAGGTGAGTAACTAGCTCCAGACCAACACCCAGAGTTGACCCTAAGGTCAAGCAGTCCTATAGAGACCCTCCTTGAGATCCCCCATACTGACCACACCTACTAAGTGCTAGAGGTTAGGACCATTATGCGGAACTTCAACTTCAGTAAAGAGTAGTTTAGAGTTTCTAATGGTGAGGGTTTCTTTCTAGTTTTCTAGGAATATTCAACAAGAAAGTCATATGGCTAGACCCTAGGCTGCTAACAAAGGAAAACTAAACCTCAACCAAAAGTGAGGTCAACGAATGGACCCCAATTAGGTCCAATTGATTAGAAACTAATGCGAGATTGTTAGACCTCAAGCGAAGGAGTAGTGGGAGCTATGGAGTGGTGGCCAGTAACATCCTAGCCTAACCACAAAATTAGAGACCAATGTCTAGATTTGTAAATGTTCTTTATGCACTTGGAAGAGGGTAAATAATAGAATTGCTCCTATTTTCACTTTTTATATATTTTCAAATGATTTTAATTCCTTCACAATCCATATACTTATTATAAAGGGGAAGGATGCTTTCTTAAATTTGAACTCTTCATCACAAAACTTTCTTTAGTCTTAGTAAATTTAACTTTGAAGTCTAGAAATTAGTTTAGTAAACCTAGTTCTTTTAGTTATATTTCTGTTAGCATTCATTAAACCCATTTTAACTTGTCTTTCTTACTTTAATTTTTATAGTTTGAATATTGTGATTTATGTTATTATCATAAGAAAATCTATCTTCCAAACAATGACTTGATAGTAGCAGACTAGAATTTGCTTAAAGGATTTCTTACTGTGCTTCTTCGTGGGATCAATACTGGGGTTTTTAAAAAATGCTCTACATTACTTGAAGCGACATGTGCGCTTGCATAGAACCCCTAGTGTGTGAACTATTTTATATATTTTATAAATATTTTGATTTTACAAATTAAATACTTATTATAAATTGGGTCAAGATTTTGGCCATATTTGTGAAAGCTAAATTATTGCGTAATTTCAAAATGGGTCAACTTTTTGCCACCGTTACATGGGATTTAAATTGACATAAAACACGCAGAAAAATAACACACACCAGAGACACATCATATATCTATCTAATCAAAATAACAATCCCTATTCTAATTTTTACAACCTTGGATGGAAAAATCACCCTAATTTTAGTTGGAATAATTATAATAATTTAGTGAATCCCTCGTGAGATTTAAACAACCAAGGAAATCCTAATAATCAACCTTATTAACCTCATGAATTTAAATTTAACCCTAACCCACAAGTTAAGGAAAAGAAATCGACGATGGAAGAAGTAATATTAAATATGGGAAATCAAATACAAAATTAAGGGGCTGCTATTAGAAATATTGAAAATGAATTACGACATATTGCTACTGCACATAGTAATAGACCTTCAGGAAATCTTTCGAGTATTGTGAAAGTTAATCCAAAAGATCAAAATAAGGAGCAAATTAAGGTTATTCAATTACGAAGTGGAAAAGAAGTTGAAATAAGATTCCAAAGAGAAACTGAAGTTGATGAGGAGAAGGAAGAGATTGAAAGCAACCATAATGAAAATGAACAAAAACAAGTTTCTTTAGAAAAACCACTACCTTCGTTTCCTCAATGATTGAAGCAGAAGAATAAAGACAAACAATTTACAAAATTTTTGGAGATCCTTAAAAAGTTAACGATAAACATTCTTTTTAATTGAGGCTTTAGAACAAATGCCAAGTTCTGTGAAATGTATGAAAGATATACTAAACAAGAAAAGGAGGTTTGCAGATCATGAGATCGTTGCACTCAGTGAAGAGTGTAGCGCTATTATTCAGAAAAAGTTTCCTGAAAAGTTAAAAGATCCTGGTAGTTTTACTATACCTTGTGCAATTGATGAAAAGTTTTTTTTTGAAAAAGCCTTATGTGATTTAGGAGCGAGTATCATTCTTTTGCCTCTTTCGATGTTTAAATGTTTAGATTTAGGAGAGATTTCCCCTACTACTGTAACTCTTCAGTTATTTAATGGATCAATAACTTATCCTAAAGGAGTTATAGAAGATGTATTAGTAAAAGTGGATAAACTTATATTTCCTGTAAACTTTATAGTATTAGATATAAAGGAAGATAAATAGATTCCTATTATTTTGGGGAGTCCATTACTTGCAACAGGGATAACTATGATAGATGTGCAAAAAGGAGAATTAATAATGAGAGTTATTGATTAAGAAGTAACATTTAATATTGCAAAAGCTATGAAATATCCTACACAAGAAAAAGATAATGAATGTTTTAGGATGAAAGTTACTGATTATCTAAGTAATGAGCAATTTAAGAAATTATTTGAAGAAAATTAAGGCAAGAAGAATATTGTGAGAATGAGAATGAAATAAAAGAAGAGAATTTAGATTAAATTCATGATAAATTTGAAACTTTAGATTTGTTGGAAAATGATAATAAAAATCTTATTCTTTCAAGTATTAAACCACATGAACTTGAACTGAGAGTCTTACTTCCCATTTAATATATGTGTTTTTAGGAGATTCATCTAGAATGTCTATTATTCTATGTTTTGAGTTAACTAAAAATCAAGAACAAAAATTAATAAAAATGTTGAAAAGATATAAAAAGGCTTTTGGAAGGACTTTAGCAGATATTAAAGGAATTAGTCCTTTAATTTGTATGCACAAAATTATATTAGATGAAAAATTAGAACCAAAAGCTGATCCTCAGAGGAGATTAAACCCAATAATGAAAGAAGTTGTTAAAAAAGAAATCTTAAAATAGTTAAATGCTGGAATTTAATATCTTATTTCAGGCAGTGCTTGGGTGAGTCCAATTCAATGTGTTCCATGGAAAGGAGGAGTGGTCGTTGAAGTAAATGAGAAAAAATAAATTAATTCCAATAAGACAAGTTACTATTTGGCAAATTTGTATAGACTATAGAAAAGTAAACATGACCACCAGGAAAGATCACTTTCCTTTATCCTTTCTAGACCAAATGTTGGATAGATTGGCTGGAAACAAATATTACCACTTTTTAGATGGATATACCAGGTATCATCAAATTCCAGTTGCTCTTGAGGATCAAGAGAAAACAACATTTACAAGCCTTTATAGAACATTTGCTTTTCGTAGAATGCTTTTTGGACTATGCAATGGACCTGTGACATTTCAAAGATATATGATGTCAATTTTTCAATAATTTGATTGAACATAGAATGTAAGTATTTATGGATTATTTATCTGTATTTGTGACTTCATTTGAATTATGTTTAATTAATTTAGAAAAGGTTTTGGAATTATGTGAAAAAATCAACATAGTACTAAATTGGGGAAAAATGTCAATTTATGGTTGTAGGAGGAATTGTACTTGGGCATAAAATTTCTGAAAATGGCATGAAAGTAGATCCTACAAAAATTCAAGTTATTAAAAAATTACCACCTCCTACTACGATTAGAGGGGTAAGAAGTTTTCTAGGAAGTGCGGGTTTCTAGAGGCGTTACATAAAAATTTTTCAAAAAATAACAAAGCCGTTATGCCAACTTTTAGAAAAAGATACAAAGTTTGATTTTAATGAGAAATGCATAAAAGCATTTGAATTATTGAAAGAAAAATTAATCACTACACCTATAATAGTTCCACCTAATTGGGAGAAACCATTCAAAATAATGTGTGAGGCTAGTGATTATGCTATTGGAGTTGTTTTAAGAAAATTGCACAACAAAGTTTTTAAAGTAATATATTATGCTAGTAAAACTCTAAATGATGCTCAAATTAATTACACTAATACTGAAAGAGAGTTATCAACTATTGTCTATGCGTTTGATAAATTTAGACCTTACTTGATTGGAACCAAATGTACAGTGCATACATATCATTCAGCTATCAAATACTTGATGCAAAAGAAGGATGCTAAACCAAGGTTAATTAGATGGATACTTCTATTGCAAGAGTTCAATTTTATTATAGTTGATATAAAGGGAAATGATAATCAAATAACTTATCATTTTCCTAGACTAGAAAAAGAAATATTAACTAATTTTGTAATGAAATTTTAGAAAATTTCCTTGATGAAAAATTATATAATATTGATGAAATGAATATTTCGTGGTATGTCGATATAGTAAATTATATTGTAAGTGATATTCTACCACTAGATATTAAGAATCAACAATTAAAAAAAATTATATATGATTAAAAATTTTATTTTTGGGATGACCCATATTTATATAAACAATGCAAAGATCTAATTATTAGGAGGTGTGTGCCTTAAGAAGAAACTCAACAAATAATTGAAAGATGTCATGATTCTAAATTTGGATGACATTTTAGAACAAACAGAACTGCATATAAAATTTTGCAAGCTGGATTTTATTGGCCTAATCTTTCTAGAGACTTTAATGAATATATTAAAACATGCAATCGATGTCAGCAAGTAGGAAATATTTTTAGAAGAAATGAAATGCCTCTAAATTAAACATTGGAAGTTGAAATTTTTGATGTGTGGGGATTAGATTTTATGGGACCATTTATGCCTTCATTTTGAAATTTATATATATTACTTGTTGTTGATTATATGTCCAAATAGATTGAAGCTATTGATGTACCTAAATGTGATGCTCATAGTGTTTCTAAATTTTTAAATAAAATATTTTAACAAGATATAAAATACCGAGAGTAATTATTACAGATGGAGTATCCCATTTTAGGAATGAGAGAATCGAGAAATTGATTAAAAAAATATGATATTATGCATAGATTCTCTAATGCTAATCATCTTCAGACGAGCGGTCTAGTAGAGATATCAAATTATGAAATAAAATGAATTTTAGAAAAAGCTATAAATCCTTATAAACTGGATTGGTCAGCTAGATTTAATACTGAATTATGGGCATACATAACTGCTTATAAAACTCTTATTGGAATGTCCCCATATAAACTTACTTTTGGAAAAACATGCCACTTACCAGTAGAATTGGAGCATAAAGAATTTTGGGTTATCAAGGAATTTAATTTTAATTTAAATTTAAAAGATGCTGGTGAGAAAAAAATATTGCAACTCAATGAACTTGAGGAGATTAAAAATGAAGCATACGATAATGCAAAAAATCTATAAAGAAAAAATGGAAATATGACATGATTGGAAGATTACTAAAAAGAAGTTTGAACCTGAATAAGATTTTTTATTATATAATACAAGATTGAGATTATTTCCACGAAAACTGAAATCCATATGGATATGACCATTTAAAGTGATTAAAGTTTATTATTATGGAATTGTTATTATTAAAGATCCTAAAATTGGAAGGATGTTTAAAGTTAATGAGCATCGATTGAAACATTATTATGAAGGACACATGCCATAATTTAAAGACACTTTAATGTTAAGTCATCTTGATTAAACAATGGTACGTCGGGCTGACGATGTTAAACCAAGGGCTTTATGGGAGGCAACCCATATATAAATCTATATATGTATCTATATATTACTATTTTGTTTAATAAGTGTTTTATATATTAGGAAATAATAATATGTTTGAATCCTACACAATTTTATATATCATAAATTAAGACAAATATTTGTATTGGAGAAAAATTTGGAATTGAATTGAACAAAAAAATAAGAGACACAATTTTGGCCTCTAGCGCCGACGACGCCCATCTACGCACGCCATGGCACTGGCAACACCATCGGGAGTGCTGACAATGCCGATAGTAGTATGTCAACTTTGGCGGGATTGCACTTCAAAAAACCGTTTAAAGGTGTTTTTAAAGGCCTAAAATACTACCTTGGACGATCAGAAACTTCCAAATTTTGAGATCCATGGCTTCCAATTCTAGAAATACTTACAGGTATGGAGTTTTCAATAGAAGAAAATTTATCAGTTTTGACGAGCAAAGATTATACGACAAAGTAATTATGAAAAAGAGACTTATCAAGGAGGAGGCCAGAAATGCACACAATGATAATTTGATAAGGTAGAAGTTTGAATATGATGCTGCTTATGATGATGCGATGGTAAGATATGGGAGGGGTGACCAATCTGTGCAGTTTCCTACTCACCCTGTTTCTACCCCGTATCGGCAGTAAAGCTTGGATGTGGAAGAAGAAGAAAATGATGATTGGTGATGTTTAAGTTTGATTTTTTATTTAGTTTGTTTGGTTGTTCTTTATTGTTGTGAGTGTTTGTTTTTAGAGTGTGATACTTTGCTTTATTTTAATATTATGTTGTATTGTGAACAACGGGATTGTAAAACTATTTTTACATTGGATATCATTTTAGTACTATTTTTAGTTTTTACTAACTTGTTGAATGTATTTGTAGTTAACTCATTCTCAATAAATTTTTATATGTATGATGCGTTATTTAATATTTAAAGTCTTGTAGCTTTTCATTATTAGCACCTGCAATATTTCAGAGTTAAGTTTCAATATCAGAACCTTCGACAGGTAAGTTTTTTCTTTATTTATTAAATGTTTTCTTTCACCCTTTATTTTTTTTTCAGTTTTTCATGCTAAATCTTTTAAAATTTAAGTTTGTGGGGAAAGAAAAATTCCTTTTAAAGATGTGCTCAATTAGCTATATTTTCAAAATTTTTAAAATTTAACATGACCATTGGTACTAGATGGTAACTTTAGATAACTATATTGGTGTTTATAAATATTTAGTAAACTTAAGTAAAAATTTTCAATACTAAAGGTTAATTTTAAAGATTAAGATATTTGGTATGAGAGAATAAGACTATGTTTTTCTATTGTAAGTAAAGGAATTTGTATTTTGAAATATTAAGAATCTTAGAGTTTCATGTAAGAAGAAAATAATAAAACTTTATGAAAAATCTTCAAAACTAATATGAATTTATAAAGTTAATGAATATGGAAAGTTTTTAACTTTAAGAAGAGAATAGTGATGTTCAAAATCATTAAAGGCTATCTAGATATATTAATCCTCACATAAAAAAAATAGAAGAGAAAAGAAAAAGGATTGAAAATGATCCTGAAAGAAAAGAAAAGCAAAGAAAACAAAAAGATGTGAGGAGAAGATTGAAGAGATGCCTAATAAAATATTGGCTTCACTTAAATCAACTTAAGGAAGAAGGCTTGCCTACATTCTCTAAACTTGTATTTAAGTATTAGCATATTTACTAGTAAAGTTTCATGAAGTTCTTTTTCATATGAATATTCTAAGTGGCTTTAATATGAATAATTTACAGTTTTCCTTGAAAAGAATAGAGAATAAGAAATCTTAGACTTGACTACTAGATATTCTTATACCTTTAATATTAACTGAAATTATTTTACTTTTTTATTAAGTTATGTTATTGTATTTAGTAGACTAAAATATGGAAATCTAGAAGTTAAATTCTTTTCCATGAGTCATATTTTTATGTAGTAAAGGAGTTACTTGAGGACAAGTAACATTTATGTTTGGGGGATTTTGTTGCACCAAAAATATATGCATTTTTAGACCTATGTTTTATACTCTTTTTTGGTGATATTACACTTTAAAGGAAGATATTTTTCATGTTTTCTTGCATGTTGTTGAGTTTTAGGACTTGAAGCAAAAAGGATGGAATTTGGAGTTAAAATGGAGTTTTAGAAGAAATTTTCAGCACCGACGGCACCAAACTGGGCGTCGAGGATGCCATTTGACAAAAAATATGGATTATTAAAAGGGGCCACTGGCGCTGACAGTGCCAATGTCAGTGCAAGGCCTGTTTCTAGAAGATTCAACAAATTTGGATGTTTTTTGAAGAATTTTTGGATGCACCTATTGGAAAACTGACATTAGGCTCTATTTAGAGAGAAAATTTATCAGAAAAGACCCCCCTTTGCACCCTTCAACCACTTCCCACTCTCTTCCACGCCATTCCACATTTCCTACAGCCACTTAAAGTCCATTAGTCATTTATTTTCTGTGTAGTTTTGAGTTTTTGTGATGAGTTTATGTGTGAATTCTTCTCTAGGAGTGTTGAAGTGGGAGATAAGTGAGAGATTTCTTTTTCCTACATTTCATAAGAGAGACTTCAAGGGGTTTGATTTGAGAAAGAGTTTTAGATAAGTGTTGTTTGTTTATTATTGTTGTATGAACATTCTATTATATATGAAATTTGTGTTATGTTGTATCTTTCTCAAGAAGTTTGAGTAGTTTCCTTTATCTTTCTCCATACTCATAGATATGGTGAAATGAACAGATAATTTGGATTTGCTAATGTTAAAAGAAAAAATAAATTGTGATGGTTTTTCAACTACATTCTTAATTTACTTTTTGATTCGGCCAATTAATTTGTTAAAATATGTTGTGAAACATATGATCCGAGAAATGGATTATGAGTTCTACAACAGAGTAAGAATCACATTTAATTCCATGAAGGAGTATTTTGTTCGTGGAATTAAGTGCAAATAAATAGGGAAATATACATTGTTGGGTGTATAAATGGAGATTTGAGGGTGACAGACAAAAATCCCCAATTTGGTCTTAGTGTTTAAGAACTAAAACGAGTGTTAGCCTTCAGGGGAAGGGAAGTGGGAGCTCTGGAGTGAGACCCAGTATCCTCCTAGCCTAGCCACTGAGTTAGGGACAAAACCTGAGATTAGCTAATGATTTTCTATAACACTCAATCAGGGTAGAGAATTAAAATTGCTCATATTTGTTGCAATACATATTTAAACCATTTATCTCATCTCATTTTACCAAAAACTCATTGAAGTGGGAAATTTGCTTTTTTTATATTAGAAAAATTCACCACATAAACATAGTTTAGTAGTTACTGTTTTAAACTTTGCTAGTAGCTAATAATTTAGCTATGGTAATATCTTATACATTCTAAATTAATGACAGTAATTTCATTTTATTTCTGTGAATTTTCTAGTAATTTATCATTTCAAATTAAAACCTTTTTTGTGGGATGAATATTTGGGGCTTAAATATAAATTCTTGTATTACTTGATAAACGATAAGTATACTTGCGTAGAATCTCTACATTAAATGATTAACATTCTTATTTATAAAATACCACATCATAATTGTGATTGCAAATGAACATAATGAATTAATACCTACTAGATAAGTCACAGAATGACAAATATGCATTGATTATAAAAAATTAAATCTCGCTACAAGGATAGATCATTTTCCACTACCCTTTCTAGATCAAATTCTGAATAGACTAGCTGGACATAAATAATTTTATTTTTTTGATGGATATACTAGTTATCACCAAATACAAATAACTCCTGATCATTAAGAGAAAACAATGTTTACTAGTTCTTATGGTACATTTTCTTTTAGAAGAATGCCCTTTGGTTTATGTAATGCCCCTTCTACATTTCAAAGATGTATGATGACATTTTTTTGTGATTTAATTGAAAAAGGATTGAAGACTTTATGGATGATTTTTCAGTGTTTGGAACTTCATTTAACTCATGTCTAAAACATTTATCTAAAGTTCTCAAACGCTGTGAAGAAACAAATTTAGTCCTTAATTGGGAAAAATGTCACTTTATGGTAGTAGGAGGAATTTAATTAGGACATCAAATATCAAAAAATGGTATGGAAGTAGATCCTGCTAAAATTCATGTGATCGCTAATTTACCTTATCCAACCAATGTAAGGGAAATTAAAAGTTTTTTAGGTCATGTTGGATTCTACAGGTGATATATTGAAAACTTTTCGAAAATTGTTAAGCCTTTATGCCATTTACTGGAGAAAGATGCAATTTTTAAATTTGATGAAGAATGCCTAAAAGCTTTTGGGTTATTAAAGCAAAAATTAGTCACTGCACTAATTATAGTTTCACCAGATTAGGGAAAAACTTTTTAACTTATGTGTGATGCTAGTGATTATGTTATTGGACTTGTTTTAGGATAAATATATGATAAATTTTTCATAGTAATTTACTATGCTTGTAAAACTATGAATGAAGCGCAAATTAATTATACAACAACTGAAAAAGAGTTATTAACAATATTATTTGCTTTTAATAAATTTAGAACATATTTAATTGGAACTAAATGTATTGTGCATACAAATCATTTTGCTAATAAATAAATTAAAGAAAAAGAAAGATGACAAACCTAGACTATGAGGTGGGTTCTTCTTTTACAAGAATTTGATTTTACAATAGTAGATCAGAAGGGGGCTAGAAATCAAATTACTAATCATTTCTCTAGACTTGAGACCACTCTATTTTGAAAAAGAAATTAATGAACATTTTCCTGATGAAAAACTATTTAACATTAATGAGTGTCGTGTTCCGTGATATGCCGACATTGTGAACTTTCTTGTTAGTGATATTATACCCTATGGAATGACATACCAACAGAAGATGAAATTTATATTTGAAGTTAAGACTTATTTTTGGGATGAACCTTTTTTATTTAAATAAGGGAAGGATCTGATTATTGAAAGATGTGTACCTTTAAAAGAAAATTATGAAATTATTCAAAAATATCATAATTCTGATTTTGGGGGACATTTTGGTGTTGATAAAACAACATACAAAATTTTACAATCTGGATTTTATTGGCCTACTATCTTTAGAGATGTTAATGCTTATATCAAAACTTGTGATAGATGTCAATGTGTAAGAAATATTTCTAGAATAAATGAGATGCCCCTGTATTATATGCTAGAAGTTGAAATATTTGATGTTTGGGGATTAGATTTCGTGGGACCATTTATACCATCTTTCAGAAATTTATATATATTGTTAGCAATGGACTATGTATCCAAATGGATAAAAGTTGTTACTTTACCTCAATGTGATGCTCTAAGTGTTGCAAAGTTTTTAAAAATGAACTTATTTTGCAAATTTGGGATGTCGAGAGTTATCATAACTGATGGGGGAAGTCATTTCAGAAATGCCATAATGGAGAAATTGTTAAAGAAATATCATATAAAACATAGGATTTTCGTTGCTTATCATCCTCAAACAAATGGTTTGGTTGAATTATCCAATCATGAAATCAAAAGAATTATGGAAAATTTTATAAGTCCAACAAAAATGGATTGGTCAATCAAACTTGACTATGCTATGTGGGCTTATAGGACTGCATAAAAAACTCTTATAGGAATGTCCCCACATTGGCTAATATTTGGGAAAGCTTGTCACTTACCAGTTGAACTTGAGCATAAAGCATATTGGGTGATTATAGAGTTCAATTATAATTTGAAAGATTCTGGTGAGAAAAGATTATTACAATTAAATGAGCTTAAAGAAATAAGGAATGAGTCTTATGAAAGTGCTAAGATTTACAAAGAAAAAATGAAGATGTGGCATGATTGAAGGATTCTTACTAAATATTTTCAGCTAGGGCAACAAGTTTTGCTATATAATGCAAGGTTAAGATTATTTCCAAACAAACTTAAGTCCAAGTGGATGGGCCCATTTATTATGATGAAACTTTATCCTTATGCAGTTGTGGATATTAACGATCCTAAATCTTAGAAAATATTTAAAGTGAATGGTCATAGAATGAAACTGTATTTTATAGGGGATCATGTTAAATTTAATGATCAAATGATGTTGGGTCAACTAGAATAAGCACTGGTTACGTCGGGTTGACGACGTAAAACCAAGTGCTCTGTGGGAGGCAACACATAGTTATCAGTGTGCTTTTGTTTGAACATTTTTTGTGTATAATTAAGAAGATTTGGGGTAGTATTTTTTAGACTATTTGTGTTAGTAATGATTTTAAGACTTTATTAAGTGATTTAGACATGTTAGAATGTGTATTTGGATGTTAAGTTGCTCGGTGCTAAATCAAGTACCGTTGTTTAATCGCCAATGTTCGGCGCTTAAGCGCAGGCATTAAAACCATGTGCTAAAATACAATTTCTAGAAGTTTTAACTACCAATTGGTTAACTTAAACTTGCCATGACAGTTTTAGGATGTGTCAAGATTTTATTGGAAGGATTTAGGCCTATAAATAGAAAGGTTTTGTGATGGAATTCAGCCTCAAAATCATTTATAGCCCTAAAGTCTGAGAAAAAGAGAGATTTGGAGAAATTTCTCATGGCAGATAGACTTGAAGAAGAAATAAGAGGCTATGAAGAAGAAATTCATTAGTCATAGTGCATAAGAGATTTATAACGGTTTCTTAGCCGTTATTGTCAAAGGAATAGCAAAAATTTTCTCATCTGAGACTCTTTAGTATGAGAATTATGTTTTGAATGTTGTTTGTAATAGTTCGTGAATGAGTTTAAGTGTTTGTTCGTGAAAATTTTGTGTTATTTTAGCCTCGAATCGAATTAGTTATATTGGAGAATTTTGAGAGAGAGTAGAGTTAAAGGAGAGGAAAAAAGTCATGTAAGTGTTATAAGACCTTTTAGGGGTGGTTTACCTAGGCCAATAGTACATTTTACTTAAGTTCAAAAATATCAAAAATTGTGCACTGGCGCCTAAGCGCCACAACCCCGCACTTATGTGCGAGGCAACCCGAGAAGCAGGTGCCCAAGTGACCAAAGGAAAATATGTTGAGATTTTCATACCTATTTTATACTATTTTTTATGATATTGCACTTTAAAGAAAGGTAATTTTGATGTTTTGTTGTAGGAATGATGAAGCAAAAAGATGCAAAAAGGAGCAAATTTGGAGCAAAAAAGACCAAATTATGAAGATTTGAACTAGGGCACCGACGGCAAGCCCAACGACAAGCCCAACGGCGCCAACGGTGAGATTTTCCCGAGACTCCATAATTAATTCACTTAGAGGCCCGCCGACGACACCCTCAAGGCCGCCAACAATGAGATCAGCGGTTATGTCCAATTAGGCATTGGATAAGGACTAATTTTGGAGGGGCGCTTAGGCAACTCTTGGGAAAGCTAATCCACGACTTTAAAGAGAAGACTTTGGCCGAAAATAGGGAGGAGAGACTTCAAATTGAAGTGTAAAAAAAGTGTAAAGAGTCTAACTTGTGAGGAATTCTTCGAGAGATTGTAAGAGTGGAGCGAAAGTGAGAGATTTCTTCCTCCTTGTCTCTTCGAAGAGAAATTATGTGTGCTGTAAAGAAAGGAAACAATTTAGAGGAACTTTGAGGAGTTTTCTTAGGGAGAAATTAGAGATAAGTTTATTTATTGTTGTAGTTTGTATGACTTTGATTTTATATATGAATTCTGAGTTTTGTTGTGTTTTTCCCATGAGTTCTGAGTAGTTTTCTCTGTCTTTCTCCTTGTCTTGAGATTTGTGAAATGGTGATTTGAATTGGTGAAGCCATGAAAATGTTTAAGAAATTGTGATGATCTTTTCACTTCAATCTTAATTTACTTTCAATTTGGCCAATTGATTTGTTAAAATATGTTGAGTTTTACAACTAAAGTGAAAATTACATCCAAGATTCAGGGAGGTCAAAGCCCTTGGAGGTTGGGTGTAAATAAATAAGGAAATAAAATTATCGAGCGTAGAATTGGATATTTTAGAGTGACAGACTAAAATCTCCTATTCGGTCTTATCGTTTGGGTGCTGAAGTGTAGATGTTAGTCCTCAGGCAAGGGGAACGTGGGAGCTTCGAAGTGAGAGCCGGTATCCACCCAGCCTAGTCGCAGATTCAGTAAATAAGCGTAGGATTAGTCAATGTTCTTTATGCTTGGACCAAAGGGTAAAGAATAGGTGTGCTCCTATTTGGCACAATACAAACTGAACAGCTTCACTTTATCCATTCACTATAATTTTTTGACAAGGAGAAGGATGCTTTCTTAGATATTGAATAGCACATTAACAACTTCATTAGTATAATTAGTTATGTAATAGTTATTAAAATTACATATTTATTTCAATTGAATATTAGTGACAAATAAGCACATTGAACTCTATTGTTGCGATTAAATTATTACTTTTCTAAAATCTTAGTTTGTAGTTCTAATATTACTCCCTGTGGGATCGATATCTAGAACTCCATTAAAGCCCTATATTACTTGAGCGATACATATACTTGCATTAAATAAGTGTGACTTTACAATTATTGAATATTTTATATATCCATCTTTATCGAATCTATAACTCTTATTAAGTTTTGGTACAATTGCTGAGGAATTAAATCTTTTAGCACCAGTACTAAATACTTATATTTTTAAGCATATATAAAATCCTGGTCAAGTTTTTGGCTCCGTTGTCAGGGAGTAAAAAAAAATCATAATTAGAGTAACAGACAAATTAGAATTATTAGAAAATTTTTACTTGAATTGCAACTAATTTTCATATTTAGTTAACTGTTTTACTGTATACTAATTTCAAATTGTTTGCAAAAATTTGGACCTGAAAATCTATGGAAGAGCTGATATTAAACATGGTTCAACAATTGTAGAATCAAGGAAATGAATTACAAATTTAAGGAAATCAAATACAAAATCAAGGAACTGTTATTAAAAATATTGAAATTTAATTAGGGCATATCGCTACTACGCTTAGTAACCGAACATTAGGAACTTTTCCTAGTACTGTGGAACAAAATCCTAAATATCAAGGAAAAGAACAAATAAAAGTGATACAATTATGAAGTGGAAAAGAATTGTAGACAAGTTTACAAAAACAAATGGAAACTAAAAAAAAGAAAGTGGATACCAAAAAAGAAAAGGATCATGAATACCTAGATTTAGAATATCCACTTACACCAATAAAAATTACTGTGGAGAAACCTCTACCACCGTTTCCTCAAAGATTGAAGCAACACAAACAGAATAAACAATTTTTCAATTTTTTAGAAATTCTTAAGAAGTTAACGATAAATACTCCCTTCATAGAAGCTTTAGAGCAAATGTCTAATTATGTGAAATTTATGAAAGCTATTCTGAACAATTAACAGATCCTGGCAGTTTCACTATACCGTGTGTTAATGGTGAAAATTTTTATGGAAGAGCTTCATGTGATTTGGGAGCCATCATTAATCTTATGCCTCTATCAATTTTCAAAAGATTAGGATTAGGAGAAGTCTCGCCTACTTCTATAACTCTTCAATTAGCAGATCCTTCAGTCACATATCCTAATGGAGTTATAGAAGATGTGTTGGTAAAAGTTGATAAACTTATCTTTTCTGTCGATTTTATTGTTTTAGATATGGAGGAAGATAAAGAAATACCTATCATTTTAGGGAGACAATTTTTAGCTACTGGAAAAGCTATGATAGATGTTCAAAAAGGAGAATTAACTATGAGAGTTAACGATCAAGAAGTGACTTTAACATTGTGAAATCTATGAAATACCCTACTGTTGAAAGAGATAATGAATGTTTTCGCATGGAAATTAGTGAACATCTACTAAATGAACATTTTCAAGAACATTTTGAAGAGAAAGAACAATTTGAAGAATAAGATGAAGTTATTTTGGACGAATTAGAAAATGAAGAATTAGATTATGTTTAGGAAAGATTTGAGATGTTGGATATTACAAAAAATGCTGATAAGAACCTAGTTTCGTCAATTATAAAACCACCTAAACTTGAGTTCAAAATATTGCCTAGCCACTTGAAGTATGGGTTTCTTGGAGACTCATCTACATTAACTGTAATTATATCTTCAGAATTAAATGATTGGCAAGAGCAAAGATTGTTAGATACATTGAAAAGATATAAGAAAGCTTTTGGTTGGACCTTACTTGATATTAAAGGAATTAGTCCTTCGTTCTGTATGCACAAAATTATATTAGATGAAAAATATAAACCAAGAGTTGATCCATAAAGGAGATTAAATCCGATGACGAAAGAAGTAGTTAAGAAGGAAATTTTGAAATGGTTAGACACTGAAATTATATATCCTATTTCATATAGTGCGTGGGTAAGTCCAATTCATTTTGTTCTTAAGAAAGGAGGAGTGACTGTTGAAACAAAAGAAAATAATGAATTAATACCTATCAGACAAGTTACTGGGCGGCGCATTTGCATTGATTATAGAAAATTAAACACTGCCACTAAGAAAGATCACTTCCCTTTACCCTTTTTAGATCAAATAGTAGATAGAATTGTTGGGCACAAATATTTTCATTTTTTAGATGGATATACCGGTTACCATCAAATTCCTATTGCTCCTGAGGATCAAGAAAATTCAACATATACTAGTGCTTTTGGAACTTTTACTTTTTGAAGAATGCCTTTTGGATTATGTAATGCACCTCCAACATTCCAGTGATGTATGATGTCTATATTGAGTAAAGTAATTGATGATGGATTAGAAGTATTTATGGATGATTTCTATGTATTTGGAACATCATTTGACACATGCTTAAATTATCTTGAAAAAGTTTTAGAGTTATGCGAAAGAACTAATTTGGTTCTGAATTGGGAGAAATGTCAATTTATGATTGTATGAGGAATTGTATTAGGGCATAAAATTTTGAAAGATGGTATGGAAGCAAACCGTGCAAAAAATTCAAGTTATATCCAAGCTAACATCTCCTACTAATGTAAGAGAGGTTAAAAGTTTTCTTGGACATGTTGATTTTTACAGGCGTTTTATTAAATAATTTTCAAAAATTACCAAACCTCTATGACAACTTTTAGAAAAGGACAAGAAGTTTGAATTTACTAAAAATTGTTTAAATGCCTTTGAGTTATTAAAGGAAAAATTAATCACAGCCCCTATTATAATTTCACCTAACTGGGAGAAACCATTTGAACTGATGTGTGATGCTAGTGATTATGTTATTGGAGTTGTTCTTGGACAAAGGTATGAAAAGATTTTTAAAGTTATATACTACGCTAGTAAAAATCTTAATGATGCTCAAATTAACTATATTGTCACTGAAAAAGAGTTACTGGCCATTTTATATGCTTTAGACAAATTTAGATCTTATTTAATTGGAGCCACACTGATCACTCAGTTATTAAATATCTGAAGCAAAAGAAAGATGCCAAACCAAGGTTAATTAGATTGATACTTTTAATGCAAGAATTTGATCTTGTGGTTATTGATAGAAAGGGAACAGATAATCAAATTGCTGATCATTTGTCAAGATTAGAAAATCATGAATTATCTAACATCGATAATGAAATTACAGACAGTTTCCCTTATGAACAGCCGTATAATATTAATGAGTGGAAAATACCATGGAATGCAGATATTATTAATTATATTGTAAGTGATATTTTGCCACCTATCCTGACAATGCAACAACAAAGGAAATTCATTCATGATGCGAAAACATATTTTTGTGATGAGCATTATTTATATAAACAATGTAAGGATCTGATTATGAGAAGATGTGTACCTTATGAAGAAACTGAGCTAATCATTCAGAAATGTCATGATTCTGAATTTGAAGGACATTTTAGGATTGATAAAACTGCTTATAAAATTTTACAAGCTGGATTTTATTGGCCTACTATCTTTAGAGATGTTTATAGATACATAAAAACTTGTGATTGATGTCAACGAGTAGATAATATATCTAAAAAAATGAAATGCCTGAATTTCATGTTAGAAGTTTAAATCTTTGATGTTTGGGGATTACATTTCATGCTACCATTTATTCCTTTATTTGGGAACTTATATATATTAATTGTAGTAGACTACGTTTCTAAGTGGATTGAAGCACAAGCTTTACCTCATTGTGATGCTAAAAGTGCTTCAAGTTTTTTAATGAAAAATATTTTCACTAGATACGGAATGCCTAAAATGATTATCACGGATGGAGGATCCCATTTTAAGAATAAATACACTCAGAGATTGGCGGGAAACTTTAATATTATTCATAAAATCTTTACTGCCTATCACCCTCAATCCACTGGGTTAGCTGAAGTTTCTAATAGAGAGATTAAACAAATGCTTGAAAAGACTGTAAACCTTTACTAATCTTATTTACCCTTGAATCATGCCATAAAGAAAAATTGGAACTCATTCGAACCAGAGCGAAACTGTGCAATTTTTTGCCTTGGGTGCCGACGACGCCATCGACACTGCTGACTGCGCCATCTACGTTGCTGATGGCTGGTTTTTCTCAAGAGTCCAGGAAAAATAAATACAGAGGCTCGTCGACGACACCCTTGACCACACCGACGGCGAGACCAGCAAGATGGCGGTTTCTGGAGTTTGAATGGCGCTCTTTGGCGATTTTTGGGCGGGAGTTACCCTTTTAAACTCCCAAATTTGATTCCTAAGTTCATATTTCCCCCAAAAACAAAATGAAACTCCACCAATTTCATTGCTATGGCATTTAATTCCCCTGATAATCACAGAATGCGAATGTTCAATTGGCAAAAGTTTATTAGTGCAGAAGCGCAGCGAATCTTCAACAAGGTACTGATGAAGAAAAGATTGATCAAGGAACGAGGATTCGTAAATTGTGGATTGAATAATCCCTCGATGGCAATTGAAGAGATGATAGTGTGACAAAGATGGGAAATGCTGTGCTATACTACCACCGCCGTGGTTGTACCTGTGGTGAAGGAATTTTATGCAAATTTGCATGGAATCAACCAATGAGTCGTTTATGTGCGAGGTAGATGAATCACTTTCACTCCTGCACGAATCAATGAATTATACATGATCGAGAATATTCTTGTCCGCCACTATTTCAACTTCGTCCCAACAAAAACCCAGATGAATGAAATTTACTAATATTTAACGGACGAAACTTAAGACTGAAAAATGAGAGAAAACGAGTATGTTAGTTTTTCTGCGACACTCCTAAATCCCGTTTCGAAACACTGGCACTTCTTCATTTCTGTGAAACTGTTACCGACAATGAAGATCGATAAAGTTTCTAAAGAAAGTGGTATTCTGAATTGCTGCATGCAAAGGGGACTGCCGATCAATATTGGATCAATAATTGTGAAGTCAGTTTTGGGCCTGATCGTTCATAGATCAACATATGGGCTTGGACACCCTTCCACAATTTTCTCACTTTGCAGTTAGTTCCAAGTATCCTACGAAAATTAGGAAAATGTACTTCTACCTTGGAAGCCATTGGACCCAACTGAGAGATTCCCAGCTTTTGAAGATGAAAATGACATGGTTATTATAGTAGATCAAGCATCTCAGAATTCACTGCCAAATCAACTCTTAGTTCTTGACAAAACTCTGGTGATCCTGCGCAGAATCAAGAAATTGGAGAAGGAAGTACAAAAAGTCATGAATGCAATTAATAATATCTCTGATTTCTTCGATCATCTAGACTTGAGGATGAAAATACATTTTGAGCACTCTAGACATTTAGAAGATAGTTTGATACGACTGATGAGGAGGATGAAATTGATAGAAGAGGATTCTACTAAATAATTTCCATGCCGACCCTCTACAACCTCTTCGTTCATGTGCAATCAATGGGTGATTTTAGAGGAGAATACAGTACTGAACCTGATGAATAATAGATTTATATTGCTACATGTCTATCTATGTGTGTAATTTAGTTTAAACTTTGCATTTACTTTGCTTTAGAATTATGCTTTTAGATCTTTGTATAGTTGAGACTAAGCATAAGATGTTTTGTTTTCAGCGTTTTAAGTGTTGTGGCTTGGATTGCAATGCTGAATTAATGTATTGAGGTTGAGAAAATACCAAAATTAGGTGTGTTATCTAACGTATATTGTACCCTTTAGAATTTATATATAAATGTGATGTTTTGTGTTGTGAAAGTTTATTTGTGATAAGTACATCATTTAATCACTTAAAATTATGTTTATAATGATTGAACGGATGTTGTTGAGGCTTAAAATTGATCGCAAAAATCTGGAAATCGAATCAAATTAACAGAGCCTGCCGACGGCGCCCTCGACGCTGCCAACGACGGATTTTTCCTGATACTTACGTTTAATTTTCAATAGAGCGAGCCGACAGTGCCGAACACCCCACCGACGGCGAGCTCACAAAAAAACACCTTCAACCACAATTCTGACCAGTCAACCACCACTATTCATCATCCCCTTCCTCCTAAAAAAGTGATTTTTGACCCATAGCTTGAGAGATATTGGATTTGGAGAAATTTCAAGGCTTTTTGACACCAGATTTGGTCATCTCTAGGTAAGAGCTTCACTCCAAACTAAAAATATTTGCTTTTCAACATGAATTTATTCCACATTGAGGAGATCCAAAAGGCTTAATCAAGATATACTTCAGTATTTGAAGGAAAGAAGTGTATACAAGATCGAGTTTTTGAAAGTCCAGGAGGAGAAATTGAATGAGTTATTGTCGTGCGGAGGTTAGAGAACTTTTGTTACACCACCAATAAAGCCGCTGCAAATATTGTGAAGGAATTCTATGCTGATGTATTCTATTCTGACAACAGAATCGTTCAAGTGCAGGGATTTCCTGTTGAATTTACTGCCGCCCGCATCAACACCTTTTACGAAGTCCCAGACTCTTATAGCTACCAATATGAATCCTTCAGTACTATGGAAGGCCCCCTAAATGATGTGATCAACTTTTTCACTAATGGGAAAGGAACGTGGAAGATTAAATAATGAGAACGGGTAAATTTTTTTTGCTTCCATGTTAAATGCCACATCTAAGGCGTGACACTATTTCATTTCCTCTCTTTGTTACCGACTAATCACCATAGTGAGGTTACTAGAGAGAGAACTATTTTGAATTTTTGTATTCAGAACAATAGAACTATAAATGTGGGGAGAATTATTTTTAAGAGCATATTGACTACGACAAGGAGTGAAACAAGTGGAGGTCTAGGACATCCTGGCCTTATTTATGCACTTTGCTAACTTTCTAGAGTGAAAGCTAGAGGAGATGAGAAATGGAGAACTGGAAGTAGGAGTCAAGAACCTTCTACTAGTAGAGATGTCCCCACTACAAGTTATGACCTTCCACATTCTAGTTCTCCTACTCTGACTGATTTGATGAATGAGTTGACCTTACAGCGGAAGAGCATAGAACTGATAAATGAAAGGATTGGAGGTTTATAATGTGGACATGATTATAATAGTGAGTACCTTTAGAGGCAATTAAATTTTGAGGTAGCTTATTACGAAGCTCAGGCCCAACACTAGAGAGGTGAGCCTGATGTTACTTTCCCTGATTGTCCCCAATATACTCAGTATCAGCCCAATCCAACTGCTGATCAAGGAGATGAAGACATAGTTTAGGATTTTGATATCTGAATGTAATTGATGTACTTGTACTAGTACTTTTATTTTTATGATCTTTTGTAATAGAAATGGATATTTCTGTATTTGGACTTTCATTTTTTATTGTTATGTTGCAATTGGATTATTTTTAATTTATGCTGCAAAGTTAGTTGTTAGTTAAATTTGTATGTATAGTATAATAGATGTTGAGTAGTGTTTTGTAATGTAATGTGATTTTTATTTTGCATTTTGATTTTAATTATTTTGTTTAGTATTATGGTTGTGTTAGAAAATATTTCGCTTGTTTAATGTTTTAGTTTTATACTTATTTCAAAATTTCATTACCTAGAAATTTCTCTAATGATTTATATGTGTAGAAAGCTTCTAATATTACAGACCAGGTGAAGTAGAAATGTTGAGAAGGACTTCAAAAATTTCAGAATAATGAAAATGCCTAAAATATTGAGGTATGATTTATATTTAGAGTTTTTCTTTCCACCTGTATCATTTTATATTGAAAATATTAAGTTTGGGGGAGGGAAGAAAAATATTAACTATTAGACGTCCTCTATTTCAATACTTTCAAAAATTACTAATATGATTTTATGTAGTGAATTTAATTCAGATAACTATATTTTGTAGCTATTTAAATATTATGGTAGATTTAAAGGAATATTTTTGTAATGAAAATTAATTTTGTAACTTAAGATATTTTAGTATAAGAGAATAAGACTATAGTTAAGTATTTAAAGTAGAGGAAACTATATTTTCAAGTATTAAGAATCTAGAAATTCATTTGAGAAGAAAAGATTGGGGCTTAATGAAGTAAAAGCTATGAAATATTTATAAGGTAAAGGAATACTTTGAGTTTAAAAATTAGGGAAAGAAAGGTAAAGTTCAAAAATCATTAAAGGCTATCCAGATATAGTAATCCTCACTTGAAAAAGGACAAAGAAAGGATTGACAACAATCCCTGAAAAGAAAAGAAAAATATATAAGATTAAAAGCAATCCAAATGAAAAAGAGAAAAGAAAAAAAAAATGGAAGTGAGGAGAAGCTTGAGGATATGCCTAATCAAAAACTGGCTTCACTTGACCTACCTAATATGAAAACCTAAATACATTCTTGAACTTATATTATTGGATTAGATCTTTTCCTAGTAGAATTCTCACGAAGTTCCTATCATTTGAATATTCTAAGTGACTTAATATTGCAACATATAGTCATTCTTGAAATGAATAGAAGACAAAAACTCTTAAACTTGATGACTAGATAATCTTATAGCTATAGAGTTAATTTAATTACTTGAATTTTTTCTAAAAATCTCACTATGAATTTATCTGAATCAAACTTATAGTATTTTTGAATTAAAACTTTACTACAGTAGATTGAAACTTTTATGTAGTACTAAAATTACTTAAGGACAAGTATTAGTTAAGTTTGGGGGACCTTAACTAAAGGAAAATATGTTAAGATTTCCATACCTATTTTATACTATTTTTTATGATATTGCACTTTAAAGAAAGGTATTTTAGATGTTTTGTTGCAGGAATGATGAATTAGGGTCATTGGAGCAAAAAGATGGAAAAAGGAGCAAATTTGGAGCGAAAAGGACCAAAATGTGAAGATTTGAACTAGG